>PVJO010022846.1:0-27100 GCA_004026905.1 Hystrix cristata | reverse complement strand
TGGTGTCTCAACTCCTTTCCAAATTAATTCCAAAGACTCTTAAGCCACATGGCCAGGCAGTGTCCCAGCAAGGAACCCATTCTTGGTACCAATTTTTTGTATTAGTACTTTTCTAGATTAAGTGATTTCTAAGAAAGCAAATTTAATACGGGACAAGTACAAGTTACAACATTCACCCACAAGCCAAATGCAGGAAGAGTGCAGTACATTTACCTATGTCCTGGAGATCCAAAAGATCCAATCAAGTGCTGGGAGCCCACAGCAACATCCCATCTACGTCCGCATCTGCACTAAAAGGCTGAAGATATCTATACTGGAACCAGGAATATGGTGCTCACAGCAGGGATGAAAACCAGAGCTTCCCAAAGTAAACAGCAGCCATCCCGGACAACAGCAAGGCCCCAAGTTCCTTCTGGGAGGAGTTCTCTGCAGAAAAACCAGTCACAGCAGAGCTTCTCCTGAGAAACAGCTGCCTGCTATCCTGTTCTCCTTTATGTTGTGTTGGCAATAGTCTTCAGGTGGATCTTCTAAGCCCAGAATCACGCCAACTCAGTTCAGCTGAGTGTTCCTGCTCAGGTTGACCACAATAAAAGTCCACCACACATAGTAAAACAAAATTTCTTCCAATATTTATAGAAAGAAACTTTGGGGTACATTTATGGCACAAAGAAATAGATTTTTGAGACATTTGTCAACATCTTTCTCACTTTTTAAAAAGCTTTATAATGATCTTGTGATTTTTCCTTTTCTGATGGCGAGGAGATGCTGAAGTCACATGTCTCTTCCCCAAAACAGTAAATGGGAAGTTATTCACAGCCACGTATGGATTATTAGGTAAATGTCTATGGGATCCTCTTTTAATTACTTGGATTATTGTTAGTCATTATGGCTGTCAAATAACAAAAATGTTTCTAGAGTTATGAAATTATGTGTTTCACTGTTTTTTAACTCTTTAAATAATTGCCATACATACATATTTCCCTGTTTTTTAAAATTATAACAAATATCAGAAGAAGCAGGTGTATGTATTATTTTAACCAGCTACCATCAAATCAAGTGAAAACAAGTTCAAGTCAAGCCATACAAGGAATTAGGGAAAGAGTCTAAAGTACCTATTGTATAGGTCCCTTGAATTCCTCAGCATTTCCATTTGCAATTTAATTTTGTTTAATAATAAGATACAGTTTTTAAAAACTACCCTTAGGGCTGGGGATTTAGCTCAGTGATTAGAGTGCTTGCCTTGCAAGCACAAGGGCCTGAGTTCGATCCCCGGCATCACAAAAAAAAAAAAAAAAAAACCCAACCACCAAAAAAAAAACAAAAAAAAAACTACCCTTAACATTCATTCTTTATTATGAACTGTCATTTTCCCTATAAATGACAACGAGTCTCAATTTTTCCTTTCAGATAATTAAAGATCTCTCAGAAAAGATCTCTCTATTATGATTTAGATTCACATTTACATATTCATAAACACTTCATGCAGGAGGGATAACCTGTTTCTGCTTTCAAATGAAATTCAATTTCCAGGTTGACTATGCACAAACACTTGAAACATATTAACGGTATGTTAACTTGTACTGAAAAACATATTTATATTTATTTCAGAACAGCTACTGAAATTCATCGCTTCTGAATAATCAATGAAGAAATCTAAATTGAAATAAATACATACTTGTGATAAAGCTTCTTGAGGCTAAATAGGCCTTTTTAGATAAAAAATTTTAGCCATAAAGCTAAGGTTCAAATCATTGATAAAATATCAAACTATGAAGAAAATAGATAAATATACATTTGGATCAAGGGGAACTGTAACTTTGAAAGTCGTACAACTTCAAAAAGAAAATCTTAGCCTAAGCTCTATGATCTGTTATTGCTATTTAAGTAAATGGTATTCTTAAAAATCAGACCTCATTACAAAATAATAAAATGTTCAGATATTGTATATTAAAAGAAAAAAAATGTCCTGTCTTCATTTCTAAATAACTCAAACATATAGCAATATACATTAGAACGTCAAAGAATCTTAGGGTGGCCAAACCTAGTTATTTTTCTTTGAGAACACAGAATACATACTTACTCTGTAGTACTTTCATTTCATGAAACTTACAAATGCTTCTTTGTATTGGTATTATAGATCACTAATTAATGTCTTCATTTAACAAATTTTGAAGGCAGAATTCTTCATTAAAATTAAAACATAATGTTAACAGTCCTTAGTGTAGATTTAGCTAAGGCCTGGTTTTAAATAAATTCAACAAAGTTTGTATGTTGTTAATGTAATTTAAAAAATTATGAAATTTTAGCCTAGTGAACATATGCAAAGAGAAATTAAAATTTAAACTGTGAAGGGGTTCTGATATTGAAAGGCAAATTTTCCAGTGACCTTTTGTCCTTTGGAATTCAAATTTCCATATTTGTTACTATAGAGACAGAAATTGTAAGTGTTTGTGTACTAAAACAGTAAAACAGTCATTATCACTCATATTTTCTTTGCCTTTCCTCCTCACATCTCACAGACTACACATCAGAGACCTCCTTCTACAAGTTACTTCATCAAGTAGTACTATAATTTAGAGGTAAGATAAATCTCAGTGACAAAAGACATGCATTTTTTGTCTATTTCTTTTAGTTTTATTATTTTGTTGTTGTTTCATATATTCTGTTTCATGGACATACACTTTAACCTGTTTTTTTGTTAAAATACATTAAACTTGTTTATGATATTTTGTTAGTAAAAACATATTGCAATGAACGACATTTTATCCACCTACTTTTACACATGTGTCTATATGCCCTCAAAGTCAAATGTGAAATGATTGGTAAAATTTGAAGTTATATCAAAGTATATGACAAGCTTTAATTGTGATAGATATTAAATGCTGTCTTTGACAAAAGTATATGGAGGTGTTTCTGGCCTCACACTCTAAGAAACACAATTCTATTGCATTTAACTTTCTTAATTTAGTGAAAAATGATATCTCCTAATTCTAATTTTTGTATAATTTGCTATCACTTACAGTACAAAGATTTTTGCTTAAAGTTATTTGTACTTATATATATATGTCAATCCATTGTTCACTTTTTAAATATTTGATTGCTTCTCTTGTATTCATATCAATTAGTAATAAGTAAACAAGCATTATTTATGTGTATGTGTAGCAAGTACTTTTCTAGTTTGAAATTTTTGTACTTTGAGTTTTTCTATAATACAAACTTTTAAAGTATAATTTTTACTTAGCAGATTATCCAATTGCATTATAATTTTAATATCTTGATCTCAAGATCATTTTGCTTAATATTACATGATTTTTGAAATAATTTTGCAGTGTATTTTAATACTTAAGTCATCGATAATTCATTTGAGCTTAAATTGCTGTAAATGGAGACGGAACCAAGTTTTCTTTGTTAGATAACTACTCAGAAATACCAGTGTAATCTATGAATAATCTATTTATTTACCACTGATTTGCAGTGCTACTTTTATGACATATCATTTGTCTATTTACAACTGTATATTTTTGGCCTGTGTTTACATCATCGAAATATCTTAAATACCATAGATCCACAGTATGTTCTGGTGTCAAGTAGGACTATTCACCTAAACATCATTAATTTTTAGATTACTATTTATAAATTTCCATATTAACTTTATACTTATTCAACGTAATTGACAAGCATTAAGTGTATTTTATGAGGGTCATATTGTATCTGTAGTTTTCTTTAGGCGTAATGTACATATTTGTAATTCATAGTTCATCAAACATTAGGGTATTTCAATCCAATTTATCTGTTTTTGTGTGTATTTTGGTCAACAATGGTGTGTATCTATATATGTACATGTTTATGTATATAACGTGTATATATTGACAGAGAGACACACAGAAAGAAGTATTTTGAAGACTGTATAGTAAATTTATTTCAACCTCTATACCTTCCTAACGACGTTTTTCAAACAAATAGGAAATATATATAGCATTTGTAGTAATGTTAATGAGTCTGTAAGATTATGTATATTAGTTAATTAAGAAATCATATTTTTCATCCTATAGACTCAGCGATTTTATTATTTTGTCACAGCATTTTTAAAATTTTGCTTATTTTAGAAAACATTAATGTAGCTGAAAAAAGTCTCTTTTTCTATGGTCAATACCAAATATTAATAACAAGTACTATTATAAACAAGTGAAAATACTTGAAACTGCTTATAAGAATTTAATTCATATTATGAGACATCTGGAAATATAACAGAGCACTCAATCCACTTTTTATTTTATATCACATTATTTTCTGGTATAAGGGTTTTTTAATTAACTGTTGAGTTTATAATTAAATTATTGTCTCTTTTTAACATTACTCCCCTTTATTTTCAGCTATGTTAATAACGTCAATAATGTTTAGTTAATTTGCCATAAATTAACTTAATATTAAGCAGAATTAAATACATGGTATTCTGTATCAGTCTGGAATATCATAGGAGCAGCCTCTGTTGTGGTTGGGTATACAATTCTAATTTGAGTGTTAAAAATAGAAGCGCCAAAGGCAAAAAATCACAAGACAATTTGTTTTCTTGTTTCAATTTTATTAAATTTTATTTTTATTGACGATTCCAAACATTAAAGTCTTATTAAATGATTTGTCATATGTAAAAAATAAACATTAATAACTATTTTTACAATGATTACAAATCCACAAAATTAAAAAAATCCACAGAAAAAGAAGTGTACATTGTAATGAAAATTATTCAGAGGTTAGTGTCTGTTAACTTCTGAGCAGACTGTTTCATCCATTATTTTTTTGTCTCAGTACATATTTATACATATATTGAAATAATCACAATGTATCCCACAAATATGGAAAGGTATTGACTGTGTACTTTTTAAAAATTTTATGTTAGTACTATATTTTAGATAAGCATAATGATAACAGTCATCATAGGGAATTTGTACTTGTATATGATTTATCTTGCTACTTCTTTTATTCCCATTCCCTCCCCTCCCTTCAACCCCTCTTCCCCTATTTACAAAAGCTTTGTTTCCATTTCTTTTCCTCTATTCTTTTTTTTTCTTGTCTCTATGTTCCTTTCCACCTACTCCCTCCCTTGTTCCCCACATTTTTAAGACCATACTCTTCAGTGAAATAAATCAGACACACATGTTTAAATATCACATTATTTGTCTGGTGTGAGAAACTGAAGGTGTAAATAAGGACTAAAATGTATTATATTGGGAAAGGGAAGAAATTGTTCAAATGTTTCATCCACTATTTATGGGAGGAAATATGCAGATGTTGCTTATTTGGGGAAAAGTAACAGCCTTAGAGTAACTCAGATGAACAGATACTGTACTGAATTAAAGTAAAATTACAAAATGTATAAATTCTTATGTTGTATGGTAACCATTGCTAAAGTAACTACTAGAGCTAAGTAATGACAATAAAAGTTACAATTATGTTAAAGTTTTAAGAAAATATTATTTCTCAAAACTTCTCAAATTTTCAATAAAAGTAATGTACCAAAAATATAGCGATGTGTACATTCATTAATAATTTTTTTATTCTGAGGGTGAACCAACATGTTCCATATGAATACAGCTCTCCAGGTCAATGTTACTTTCAATAGCATTGTCCAAATAATGCAGAGAAAAGCTTGAGTAAGAATGACATTGCTTTTTACAAATATTAATGTAAAATTTATCCTTACAACAAGATTGTGACCAAGTCAAGTGTTTCCTCTTAGAAGAAAAACATTGTGCATTGTGATGTTCACATGTTCTACAAAGTGTTAATTTTTCTAAATTTAAATACATTAAATATGATTAAACAATTGGATGAAAATGGAGTAGATAGAAAAATACAGCGGTAATACACCAATTGCTTGATTCCATATATCATTTTATAAATATGATTATTTTATAAAATTATCATGATTGTTTACAGGTAAAAACAACCGAATTTAAAAGAAATTTAATGGTATGAAAAATTAATATTGACTAATTCTTTAGAGTGTGCCAATGATGTTATATTCATGAGAATTAATCTTTACTAATCACAAAGTCTGTTACCAAAGATTTTTCCATTCAATCTTATTTCCCTCAGTAGAATATTTCCACAAGATTAAACATAAAAAGTATTAATGCTGAAGTTGCACTCAAAGATATTTGAATGTTGATTTTAATCGTGTGTGTGTATTTGTGTGTGTGTGTGTGTGTGTGTGTGTAAGTTTTGCCCAGTTTCCTAGTAGTTGTAGATGAAGTAAATGAGAGTAAACAGTCTTCTTATGTGCTAAAGTACTCTGCTGCAGGAAATACAAATATCTAATTCTCTTGTGAATTCCCAGCAGAAGGAAAGGTGATGAGTAAGTTAAACAAGTGTCACAGAAGCAAAAGAAGCAAACAGATTCCTACACAAGTTATCACTATCCTTTTTGTTCAGTCACCTTCAATTTGGGTCAAATTTAAACAATTTTGAGTTGTGAAGAATTTGAGTGTAAAGGTACATAGCCCAAATGCTCTTGACTTGAATTTAGCCTTAGTTTTTACTATAATTCGAACCAGGCCAAAAGAATAGTCATATTGTTTTTTTGATCACTCGGTTACCTACAATTGATGTGATTAAATAATTTGAAAGACCCAATCAAAGAGTATCTTGTTCTCACTCTATTTCCTAATTAAGGTATATTACAATTATGATAATCATATATACACCATAAACAGACATTAAATAAGGTACATTTTCTACATTGAGAATACTTTCTGTGGGATAATGACAACAAAAATCAAGAGTAAATTTCAACTATTATGCAGTATTAGAATAAGTTTAGATTGAACATGATAAAGTGATAAATTTTCCAATAGTTACATATGTAAAAACAATTCATAATTCTTTTAAATTATTTTATTTCAGTTAGCTATTTTAAAAAGTAATGAATTCCAATAATTTTTACATATGATAATTGAATTGGCTATCTTACCGTATAACACCAGGACTTATTGTTTCTAGTATAAAATTGTACCTGTTGACTACAGAGGAGAAATCTATTTATATATATATATATATATAATATTTTCCTTAATCATGTAGCCATTTATGTACATTTGGGTTTTCTCTGTACTAAATTTCTGAATCACATGGTAATTCTATTTTTAGTTTTTAAAGAAGTGTTCATACTATTTTTCTTAATACTTTCACATTCCCATTAACAGTGTATGACAGTTTCTCTTTCTCATCATCTTATTTTTTAATTAAAATTAATCCAAAATTACACAAACTTACAGATCATTACACAAACATTCAGACCACAGTACATTTTGCTTATAACAGCAAGCAATGTAAACAACCATGTAGATGCAGTATTAAGTCACAACTACATAAAGTTGACTGTAGTGCCTAGTGTACATGTTACTGCTTTAAATTGGGGTTATTAGGTTCTTGTTTTTAGAATATCTTTATTCCTCTGAATTCTCATTCCCCTTTCCTTTTGCCCTCTTCTTGTTCCTTTGGACCCTTTGCATATTAGGTGAGATCGCTCTCCTTGTGTTTTTGTATCCATTATTTACCATTTTCTTTTGTTTGTATTTTGCCTCACTCAAATGAAGGATGCCATATGGTATTCAAACTTGTCAGTCTGGTTTATTTCACTCAACATTATACTTTCCAGGGCCATCCACTTTCCTATAAGTGACCCTAATTTGTCCTTCTTTATAGCTAAACTGTATTCCATTATATAGAGATACCACATTTTGTTTATCCAGTTATCTGTTGATGGGTATATGGGTGGCTTCCAGAAATTAGCTATTACAAATTGTGCTGCTATAAACATCAGTATGCAAGTATCGCTGTAGTATGATGTCTTTAGCTCTCTGGGGAAGATACCTAGAAGGGGAATGGCTGGGTTATATGGGATTTCTACTTTCAGGCTTTTGAGAAATCTCCATACTAATTCCATAATGGTTGTATTAGTTTACATTCCCACCAACATTGAAGTAGAGTTCCTTTTCCACCACAGCTATACCACCATTTGCTATTATTTGATTTCCTAATGATTGCCATTCTTTCCGGGGTAAGATGGACACTTAGTGTTGTTTTAACTTGAATTTCTCTAATGGTCAAAGATTTGGAACATTTTTTTTTATGTATTTGTTGGCCATTTGTTTTTCTTCCACTGTGAGGTGTCTATTCATTTCTCTAGCCCATTTCTTGATTGAGTCACTAATTTTAGGTGGTTTAATTTTTTTAATAGTCTACTCTTCAGAGCAGTTTTAGGTTCACAGCAAATTGAGCTAAAAATATAAAAAGTTCTCATACATCCTTGCTTCCCTTCCAAAACAAATTCTGACACATCATTTTCACCTAAAGTCCATAGTTTCCATTAGATTTGCTCTTGATTTTGTTCGTTCTGGGGATTTTGAAAAATTTATGGTTTGGATCCATTAAACTATTGTACAGAACAGTTTCCCCACCCTACATATCCTTTGAACTCTGCTTCATTCACCCTTCCCTCTCCTTCTCATAACCACTAGTCTCTCCTCTGCCATTTTCAGAATGTCATAGTCTGTGGCCATTTAAGATTGGCTTCTTTTACACAGTAATATATAGTTAAGTTTCCTCTGTGTTTTTGTTTTAGGGATTGATAGTTAATTTACCTTTAGTACTGAATAAAGTACTGTTATCTGCATATAAATATATCAGTTTCTTTATTCAAACACCTACTGAAGGGTATCATCCTTCCAAATTTTGACAACACATGAATAAATCTACTACAAAGAGCTCTGTGCAAGTTTTGAGACAGACATGTTTTCACCTTTTTTAGGCAAATACCAAGAAATATAGTTGTACTGATTATCCTAGGTCGTTTATCTTCATCTAAATTTTTTAATTTGCTTTTCAAAACCCCAAAACAGCTGGCTTAGGATTGAATTGAATTTATAGATCTTATTGGGAAGAATTAATATTTTGACAATATTGATTCTTCCTATTTATAAGCATGTCATATTTCTCCATTTATTTACTGATTTTATCTCATGCATTAGTTTTATAGATTTCCTCATGTAGCTCTTATACATATTTAATAATATTTTTATTTACTACATTTTTTATTGCTAATGTAAAAGATACTTTCTTGTTTCTTTATATGCCTTTTAATTTTTATTTATTTTTTTTTTTTTTTGGTGGTGCCGGGGATCGAACTCAGGCCCTTGTGCTTACAAGGCAAGCACTCTAACCACTGAGCTAAATCTCCAGCCCCTGCCTTTTAATTTTTATTGCATGTCAGATACTACAAATTTTATTTTACTGATACTGGAATGTGTTTTATATGAGGATGCATATATTTCATCTGGAAATGTGTTAATATTTTATTACCAATATTCTCTGCAGTGGTTAAATCATTTGCACTTTTATCAGATGCACATTGGTAACAATTTTAGAAAATATCTGTTTTTCTTACTCTTTTCTCATCTGATGCCCAAATCATGCTGAGTATTTTGAAACAAATGCCTTCATCAAGATGAATTTAATATTAAATTGAGATAAAACTAGACAAAATTATTGAATTGTAATTATTGAGATTATGAAATTTGATATTTTATCGGAATTTTGAGCTCTAGATTTAGCAATGCCCAACTTTAAAATATTATTTAATATTTCGATTTACTCAAATGTACAGTGAGAGTAAGAAAAATATTTGAGTTATTATGACAGTTACGTGAAACAAGATATGCCATTTCTTTTCTCAGTATCTGGCACATTATGGGGTGCGATTGAAAAATATAGTGAATGATTAAATTAAAAGTGTATTGCAGTAAAAGACACAGTACCATTAATACCCTTCACAATACTCCTCCTTACTTCAAACATACATCTCATCTTTATTTATTGGTTTGGAGGAAGAAAATTAAGAAAATATCTTGATTTTTTATTTCCATCAGTAATGTCATTATCTACATATGATGTAAGATAAAAAAACAGTGGATGTTTAAATTTTAAAAGTATTTATTATAGTAAAAGACATGTTGTCAATAATCTTCTTCAAAATACCCTCCCTCCCACTTCCACGATTTATTCCATGATGCTCATCACTTTCTGAAGCTGTTTTGGAAGTCCTTTTCCCTGTCTTTAGTTACAATGTCATGGCTGCCTCCGTGTCCTGATTCCATTCATTTACTTTTCATGGTTTTTTTGAGTTAAGGAGGGCAAAAATTCTGAATAAGTGCCAGATCAAGAGAATAAGGTGGATGAAGACACAACTTAATTCACCATAGTTTGTTCAGACCTGGTAAAGACACTCAGGATACAGTGAATACTTGTATAAATGTTTGATAAATATCAGAAAATATTAGCACACAGTTATTAACATAAAATAAATCAATTAAAGACCCATATGATTGTGTGTGTGTGGTGGAAGAGGCTGGATAATTCTGTGCTACTGTCATAAAACTACCTTCAGCCTCTGATCTATTACCTGTCCCTCTGCTGTCAAAACGCTGACATAATCCCACTCTAAGGGGTAGCATTTCTCTTCCTTCTGAATAATATTTAGTATCATCAAATAAAACATGTTCAGTCCTTCAGAAGTGCTGATAAAAAGTTTTATAAAAGTTAGTAGTAGTAACTCCTTGTATTACCAGTAGATAAAGACATTTCACAAAGCATTTCAAATATTTTTTAAATGGATCTCTATTCTCAGAGAACAGATAGAGAAAAAAACTCGACTATGTCTTTGTAAGACTGATTGGACCACTATTGTGGAAACTGTATCATCAAAACTAAATTTAAAGTAGATTAAAACTGGTTACGCACACATTGAAAAATATGCATACACATGTTATTAGTTATATTAATAGAAAAATACTCTTACTGAGATTACCAAGACTGAAGAGAATGTTGGTGAATTACTTACTAGACACATGCACTCATGCGCGCATGCACGCGCGCATGCGCGCGCGCGCACACACACACACACACACACACAAATCCTAGAGAAATTCAAAGTATAATGGCAATATGTAAATTATTGCAATTGAAATTAAAACCCTCATTACATAGTTTTGTAGCTACTTTTAAAATTTTACCTTATTGTATACAAATTACATATAACACATGGTTATTCAAAACATAAAGATGGGCTAATTTTTTTTGCAAGGTATCATTTTATTGATGTTTCTTTTTATCCTATATTTGAACAATCACTTTGCATCTCAAAGTTCTCATAAAGGCTGAAAACAAAGTTTATACTTATTGGATAAAGGTTTTAAAATGCAGTAATGTGGTAATGCTCTTCAACATAAATTCCAGTCTTCAGGCTCTAAGAAAGAATATTTCACTTCATATATTGTTACAGTTCGAACATATCTCTGAAAATTTACTTGTGAGAAACAACCCCAAACTCACATGTAATGGGGTTTGGAGACGTGGGCTCTGAGCAGTGATGGAGACTAGTGAAGCCTGGAGGGAGGGTTCCCATGTTGCCATTGGTGGCTTCAGAGGAGGAAGTCGGATAACAGGTAGCAAGTTTGCTCGTCGCGTCTTGCAACAACTTCTGACACGTCACCACGCAGAAAGGGCCTCGGCAGGTTCCGAGGAAACACTGAGCAAACCTCTCAGATTTTCCAGCTTCCAGAATCATGAGCCAAACAAACTTATATTCTTTAGAAATTATCTTATTCAGTCACTTGGTTAAAGCAGCAGAAAACACACCGAGACAAACACGAGGAGATTTATAAAATAATTCAGCGGAAATATTAAACAATGAATGTTGCTATCATTTAGCTAATTTGGAGCAATTCAAGTTATTCAGCACCATACTAAAATGTTGACTGCTGATTTTTATTTATATTTCTAATCAGTGCAAAATTGTATTTATTTAGTAGACAAAAGAGTCAATAGATAAAACTTTTGTTAAGACTAGAGACACTTCTTATCAATTTTGCAGCAGGATGCAAGAGTTATCAGACATTTATAGGTATTTATTTTTCGCACAAAACATTTGTAACCATCTCGATCAGCAGGATCAACTGCAAGAATGTTCCTATAGAACATATTACTGATTTTTTTTAAAACGTGTCTACTCTGCTGAGAAGCAATTTCTTTCTTGATGTGTTCACTTTATAGCGTCTTTAAACTATTGGAATCCATTACAATTTTGATCTCACAGTAAAATACGAAACATCATCACTTCAGCACTTCGTGGAGAGTACCTAAAAAGATAGTTTATAAATGAGAATAGTGTGTTTGAAACTTCAATAAAAGCTTTTGAAAGTTATATTTTTAAAAGTGTATTTCAAATTATTTTGAAGGATGTTTTTCACTCAAAAGAAAATTTTCTCTCTACAGACTGAACGTGGGTGATAAGAATCAGACTGGGGACTGTAGCACAGTGATAGGAAATGCTTCTCTTGCTTCAGTTTTGGGAGAATTACAATAGGAAAGCATAGCAATGTTAGGATTCTAGAGCAGGACCTTCCATATAAAAAGCATATGGATTTATGATAAAAATGACATTGTTTTAAAAACATTTAATTTCTAGGTAATGTGTGTACTCAAACTTTTCAGTATAGCAATGAACTTCAATATATTAGGAGGAAAACAAAATGAACAGTAGTAAACCAAAGAAGACAGTTTATAGTTTCAAGGGCAACAAAGGGATCAAGGTGACATGAGAGTAAGAGGAAGTAGGATGGAATCACTCATATGTGATATGGCTAAGCATTATATGAAATAAGGGAATAATGGGAATATTTTGAGACTGAGATTACAAAGACCGCCATTATCATAAATTCACTGCATATGAAGTTTTGGTTATATTTTTAAGATATTTTGCATTTTTAACATAATTTCTTGTTTTTATTGTGACTATATTAAACAAATGAATAAAAGATCTAATGAACACATTTCACAAACCTAATTCCAATGTGTGCATAGCAAATGTTCTATGAAATTGACAGTTTCCATACTTTTTAAATCTTGTCTGGACACTTATAAAACTGCTCATATAATAGGTTGAAGAGCAAAGCTTTATAAAATATTTTAAACTGCATAGTGTACATAATAATAAATCATATAACAACACAATTTTGTCAAATCCCAAATAAGCATTAAGTAAAACTGTTCTTCACTCTTCACTGAAAGAAATAAAATCTGTAACTAAGAAGTAGCCACAATAAGAATTTAAATCTCAATCGTATGAGGTTCTAAATATTTTCTAAATCTGGCTAATTCTCTCTTTTTTCACTGTTAACCAATCCACTATCATCCAGGTCTTCTACAATAGCCTCACTACATATCTGTTTTCGTCCTATCTCACCCATTTTCACCACAGCAGCCTCCTTAACTTTTACACAAACGTGTATGAGGCAATCTCTGTCTTATTCTCTTACCTCCTACTTCTGTGATTATTCGTCCACAGAATGTTTTTCTCATGATATCCATCCACATATTTACCTCTCTCTCATCTTTGCTCAGATCCTTTATTTTCCATGAGGCCCACTATGATCATCCTATTTTATACTGCAGTCTGTTCCCATTATCACGTTTTGTATTTTAAATCCTTCTTGCCCTGCTTGCTGAACAGCTTGGGTTTTTTCCATAATAGCTAACATTATATAATTTACTATAAAATTTATAATTTACTTGTATTATGTAATGCAGGCTCCATTATGAAAGGAATTCTTCTTTAGTTCAATGGCCTTCCCCAAGGGTCTTGCAAATTATAGGTATTCACTACATAGTAATTATTAGAGATCATTGTAGCCATATCACTGGTGATCATCTGAGCCTTCTTACTGGTTTATCAGGAGTAATAACCACAGCCAAGGGGCAGGAATGTTCATGACAATAGCAATAATTATGTAACACCATTTGTAAGCTCTTTAGGAGAAATGTGGGTCAACATAAAACTCTATAAAGATGAGGAAAGGTTGAGAGATAGAAGGATTGTCACAATCCCAGAAATTGGACTGTGGAGGATCTCAGAGATGATAAAGGTTTTATTTTTTCATATATAATATTAGCTATACTTTTGTATAGTTCTGTTCCAGCTTGGATAATTTAGGGTTACTTAATATCTACCTGAAAAATACCAACAATTGCTATGGATTTTATTGTATCTATGTTTAGAACTGATTCATTTTGAAAAACTAGGCCGTAGCATAATTGCACTCAGTCATAATGCATAGACATGATTATACCGACTTTCACATACAAAATAATACTTGGTAGGGACAACACTTCTGCTCAGTCCTCTAATTCCCAATTGAATTTAACATATGCTCTGGAATATTTTTCTTCCAATGTTGGTACATAGTTGTATTAGATATCTTAATATAGCTACAGTTGCAATAATAATTTAAGATGAAAAATATTCACCTTAGGATGGTTCACTATTATTATTCTCATTTAAAAACTATAATTATATTCGTAGTTTCAGGTATGCTAAAAATGTAAGTTAAAGTTCAGTCTTGCAACTTAGTTTAAAAATATAGCAAAAAGGGATAAACAGGAAACATCATGCCTTTTTCTTTTCTGTTACTCTTTATCTAATACTACTAATTTCTTTTAAATCCGTAATAGGATTCTTTTTTTCACTTTTCTTACCTCCTTCTCATCTTCTATTGCTTTATTTTTCAAATTTTACTTTTTTATTCTCCTTTATTCCACGCCCTCTATCTTTACTAATATAAATATTGAGTTTTATGAATCTTTAGATGGTTGGTTAACTCTATATGCTACTACTGTTCAATGTAGTTCTAATGTTATTTTCTCTGTAGGCAAGGAAATAAATTTGGCTATGAACCTAAATTTTATTTTCTGAAAATCCACAGTTTGGAATAAATGTAGTAATTATAGAAAGTACAGCTAAAGTTTAGGAAACACTGATATTTTAAGCCCTGAATTGATTTTAAGTATTTATCAGATCATATTATCCAAGTTTAAAGTTTCTGCTTTTTCATTGATTGGCAATATTTTATCATCTATTGGGTGTTATCATTAGTATGTGAGGAGTTTTTCAGGAGTTATAACATGAGCTAACAATGAATCTACAACCTCCAGCCTTTCAGAGAAGCATTACATGGATTTAGACACGTATTCTACATCCTTTGAAACATCCGATACTATCCTCAGCATTTCTGCCATTTCTTAGGGAGTCATATGTTCTTACACGTAGTTCTATTTCTGAGATTCTTCCTCCACATACGATGTCTCCATTTTTCATTTTTTGTTTTATACTTACCATTGAGACACATTCTTTAATTAAATATATACATGAGTACACATCTATACATGCACAAATACATTCCTATACATTAGTGGACTGATCAGGTAGTGCATTTGAGGTCAAGGTTAGTAGTGCCCATTTGCCCTGGCCAGTGAACAGCTTAAAGTTCTAATTTCTGTTCTAAAATGTCATTCTGGCTACAACCAGATGAGAGTTCTCACTGACACGGTTACTGAGTAGCCAGTCCATCCTTTTCTAAGCTTCCTTCTTTCATTTTTAATTGATGCATAGTAATTATACATATTTATGGGTATAATGTGAAATTTCAATACCTGTCTACATATAATAATCCAGTCATTTTAACTTGCATATTAGCACTTCTGGTATATATCATTTCCTTCATTTGTGAACATTTGAAATCCTCTCTACTATCTATTGTGAAATATGCAATTGATTGTTTCGACTAAATTCTATGCTATAGGACATCAAAAGTGATTCCTCCTATCCAAACGCACTCTGTACCCACAAATCATCCTCTTTTAATCTCCCATACTGCACACCTTTCCCAGGCTCTAGTAACCACTGTTTTATACTCTGATGCTTAAAGAGCAATGTTTTAGCTTTCATATATAAGTGACAGCATGTGAAATTTGTCTGTGTCTGATTTATTTCATTTAAAATAATGTCCTCCAGTGCCATTTATGTAGCCACAAATCACAGGATTTTTAAATTGTTTTGATGAATAAAGTAGGTTTTACTACCTACTATGTACTAAATATACTACCTAGTATGTACCAAATTCTGTACAAAATATAAAACAAATGCAAATGTATTTTGTCTATAGAACAGAATTACATAAATAAATAATCATAAACATCAAATAACTTTCAAAGACCAGATAACTTGTAGATGTGCATATCATTAGAGCCTGCTGCCTAAACAATGTATAAATTTAGACACTTATACATTGCTAAATAAGAGTCATATTTTGAGTGTGAAATTCCAGCTAACTTTTATTCTTATCTCTCCTAATTGACATTTTCCATAGTGATTTTAAAAATACACTTCTAGTTGTTTTTTACATTATCTCTGGATTGAAATATTGTTTAAATCCTCTTCTTCTCATTCTATATTCTGTTTCCTAACGCCTCAATTCTTAATACCAATCTTTAAGTTATTTTCTCTATTTTCTTGCTCAAAAATCAAATTCTGCAGCTGCTTATAATTTCTCTGCAGGTGCCACTGATAGATAATTATTCCCTATGGCTTTCTAGTACAATTCCACTTGGCTCATTTATCACATACAATTACATCTATTCTACTTTTTAAATGTTTTTTGTTTTGTTTTGTTTCTAGTAGCCTTACAAGAAACACCATTATATCAATTTTCAACTAACATCTGTGGATAAAAAGCATTATAATACAAAAGAAATGTCTTCAGGGTGCAGCTCAACATTATGTTTCTTTCTTCACTGCCTAAATAGCACTACACTCTTTTATTGTCTTGAAATTTTGAACGAGAAAAGGAATAAACAAAGCTTATTTTACCATGGTAAAATTTGAAAGAATATGGTTTGTTATTAAGCACTTGTGGTTGGCAAGATGGGAAATAAAGAATAGTGATTTTATGTACAAAGTTCTCAGCATAAAATGCATTTATAGTCTTAGATTTTTTAAATATAAAAATAAGCAATACAAGAAACTCCTCAATGAACTCATTTCCATTAGCTATCAGGTATGCTGTGCATATGTGTATTGTGACTGACAGTTATGGATAATAATAAATAGGAACAGATTATGCACTTCCACGTGTCTTTGTACAAAATGTCTTGAGAATCAGCATTAGAAATAGCACCACCTTTAGATGAAGAATGATGAAAATTGGGAGATATTCCTGCAAACACATCAAATTGGTCTGATTGTGGGAAGTCAGATTAAAAGAGAGAATGTGGTTAATATCTGCTGTTAAGTTGGAAAATTAATTTTAAGAACAATTTCAAAAAAGCTGGTATTTGGATTTTCAAAATCAAGGCAGGTATATATTATCCCAGGTAATCAAGAAAGAAAAAAAAATTGCTGGTCAAAGTGTTTCCCATCACCCGGAAGACAGTAAAGACTTGATGAATCAATTTGCATTCATTTGTTTGGAAGAAATATTTTGGTTTTGGGGTAAGGGAAATAAAAGGGTATTTATGTGAAAATTCTTGATGCTCAAGAACACATGATTCTTGCCCTACTCCAAATATGTCTGCCCTAGAGCCTGAGACTAATAAAGGAGAGGCTGCAGAGGAAAGCAGTCACTTTTTGTTTTGTTTGCAATTTTTATTTGTTTTGGTTTTTGTCTACTGGGGATTGAACCCAAGCTTCACACTGTGCTACATTACATCCCCAGCCCTTTTCCCTAAATTAACCAGGCTGAGCTAGAACTGGTGAATCTCCTGCCTCAGCCTATCAGAGTACTGGGATTATGGGTATGAAGCAGTATACCAGCACTAGAAAGTCTGAAGAGGAGGAACTCTCGGGGCGGGTGGGGGTGCTGGACACAAAGGAACAGGAAGAGAGTCCTTGAGTCTCCGAGGTGACAGAGTATAGACAAATCACTTTTGTTTTTCACTTGTAGACAAACTACAGGACTGATTTATCACTGGAAATTCTGGGAGAACAAGGAGATACAAATCTTGTAAGGTGTTAATCACTGTATTGATGAGAGTTATGAGGCATCCTCAAGCAGACCAGAAGGAAGCACAACTCAGCTGCCAGTCGGTTTCGAGAACTCCTGGGACTCATCGCCTGGGGACAGTCAAACCTCGCTGGCGAGACCTGGGACTGCAGGGCTGGCACTTCAGTGGCTTTCTATTCCAGGTCGTTATGAGTTGCTGGAGGAACTACTGAACCTTTCCCACACAGCACCCTAGTATGTAAGACTAAATGATCAACACCAACTGTCAAGAACTTAAAACTAAGATTTATCAAAACATGATGATTTTGAGAAGACAATTTTAAGAATCATATAGTATGGGAAATACTGAAGAATTCCAGGAGTAAAAACATCTTCCCTGTTACAATTTAATCTACATTCAATTTGTTAGTTCTATCCTTCTAACTATGACTAGAGCTCTCAAAGTTAATTTTGCTTCTCATAAAGTAAAATAATAGAAAGATATCACTCCTACCTTTTGTAATTTAACCTTACAACTATCTAATTTACTTTTTGCTGATTTCTCTATTTTATTATTGTAATCATCTCTTTGTATTTTTATTTCCTTTTATAATACTCAATAACAGAATACTATGTAAGTAAATATATTCTTGTATCCTTCTGTATTTACAAGTTTGCACTTCTATAATTAAAGGCAACTTACAAGGAGTGATTATATTTTAACACAGTATCTGTTGTCTCTGAGTCTTAATGATTTCCTGTGCCATGACATTTAACAGCCATAGTTAGCAACCACAGATATTTTCAAGTTAGCATCACCAGGCACCTGATAAGCACCATCTGCAAATGTTAGTTCATGTCCATCAAGTGATTTGCAGATTCAATATTAATTAAGTGTACAAAATTCACACCTACTCTTTAGCATTTTATAGTCATTTTAATAAGTGAATGAGTGTCATAAAGAAGATGGGCTAAACACTGAAAAGGGTAAAATTAAATTGACAGCATGTAGCTAGATACGAAATTCCTTTGCAAGGAAAAGCAGATGACTTATTACTTCATTTTCAGCTATTAATATACACAGAATGTAATATTACTTTAAATGAAGAAGAACTAAAGTTACTTCCAAATTTAAAAGCAATAACATTTTTCAAAACTCATCTGAGAATTTATCAAAGAAAAAAATGAAACATTTAGGAGTATTCCAGTTAAATGTAGACTCACCCAGAATATTATCATTCTCAACCTAATAGCAAGAATACTGTGGACAAGCTATACAATCATAATTGGAAGAAAATATAAGGCATTTTGGATGCTGATAAATCTAGATAAATTGGTCTAATAATAAATAAAACATGTGACTAGCCTCAACCATTGAGGAATGGTGATGGGGGAAAAAAACTTCCATGGACTGGATAAAGAATATCCAAGTATACTGTAAATAAGAGGTTAATAGTTGTATGTGAACTTGTCTGATGAATTGGAACCCAAAATAAATATTGAGAAATGCTGTCTCCATCCACCAATTCTTTCTCACAGAGCCTTCACTGTGTTCTTAGGATATGGTAGGGCTAGGAAAGAAGAGCTGAAGGTAGCCATATAACCCACCCTACCACCCAACGGCCCAAAGAGTCTCTAACATGCACACCAGCAGACCACTAAATGACAAGCAGCAGAGCTCCCAAACTAAGCCACACCACCTTGTCAGAGGCAGATGTGAAAGAGGAATGGGAACTTTCACCACGTACACTGCAACTCCATGGTTGGAGCTGACTACAGAGCACTGAGAAATGTTGAACGATTCAGACATTTAGCTAGGAAGACAATGAGAAATACCCAGTGATCCAAAAAGCTAGCATCAGTGCTGTAAAGCAGAAAGAAATATATCATGGTTTAAGAAACTGGTAACTGGACTCTAAAACATAAAGAGCTCTCCAGAGTCTTAATATTTAGATCCCAGGCCACTCCTCCTTTTTTTCCAGATTTATTAAGGTATAATTGAAAAGTAAAATTGTGTAGATTTGAGATGTACAATTTGAAGATTTGATACATTGTGAAATAGTTACCATAATAAAGTTAATTAACACACCCATCACTTTACATAGTTACCATTTTGTGTGGGAGTGTAGGGAGAACATTTACAACCTACTTTCTTCACATATTTCAAGCATACATGACATTATTACCCAGAGTCACCATGTTGTACATGTCTACCACTTCAACCCATGGGAATCACCATTCTACTCTTTGTTTCTGAGAGTTCAACTATTCAAATTGTTTAAGTACAAAGGATCCTGCCAGTTTAGAAGTGCAAAGAGGCCAGCATAGTTGACCTAAAATAACAGAGGGCCAAGAATAATAGGAGAGGAGCTGACAATTCCAAATGCATACAGGTAAAGAGAACTTTCTTCTTTTCTTTCTTACTTATTTATTTATTTAGGGTGCTGGGGATTGGACTCAGGACCTTGTGCTTGCTAGGAAAGAGGTCTACCACTGAGCTAAATCCCCAACCTTATTTTCTTTTCTTTTTAAAACATTTTTGACAGTACATGTTTTCAGAATATAATGATTACTTTCATTGTATTGAATTAGTATGTGCACATAACACAACTCTGTTCTTCTTTTATTTCTTTTCTCTTCCCTCTACTCCTCTTTTATTTTGCCAGCAGCAGAATAATTTATCGTATAAGTCATTATAAAGTTAATTACCACATACACAGATGAGCAACCAGACTAATAGGCCAAAAAGCATATAGAATACATAGACAATTTCTTCCTTTCTTTTTTCCCTGCTATAAAAACGTGTTATGCTCCAGTGAGGCTCTGATCCATGGTCATGTGGGCATCTTGAATCCTGAGTCCAACTGTGGGCACTAGATGTGGGAGGCATATCACAAAGAAGGTTGGCACCTAATTCATGTCTAATTTATTTGGACCTATTTTTACTCATATATAAATTACATTCTCACAGTGAAAAGCTTCTTTTTCTTTATTACAAAATATCTTTATAGCCTACTGATAGTAGAGTTATACAGCCTATAAAGATGAAATATGTTCTGGGATGGATTAATCTTTACTACAAAATGTATATATTGTACCTGCGAAGTGGAACCTAAGTCTATCTTAGGACATTTTTATCAAATTTCTTTATAATGTGACAAATTTTCAACATTGATAAAAAAAATTTCATGTTAGCAGTGGTCCATAAGGCCTCAAGGATTTTAGAATATAGGTTAATAAATATTTTCAGAATTATTATTGAATACATTAAATGAATTATAATTTTATGGAAAAATAAATGCACATTCTATGTCTTAATCCAATCATATTGTATAATTCTCCTTTGGTGGAAATATTTTTCATCCTGATGATCAATGAGCTTAAGAGTAATTGTGTTTATTTCCTTATTTCCTTATTTACACTTTCAATTTCTCTCACTAGAGAAATAATGCGGTATTTAAACATGTGTGACTAATTTACTTCACTTAAGAATATGATCTCAAAATAAAATGTATTATATTGGAAAAGGGAAGAAAATGTCCAAATGGGAAGGGAACAAGGAAGGGGAAGGGAGAAAGGAACAGAGGGACAAGAGAAATAAGAAATGGAAGGAAAAAATGGAAACAAAGTTTTTGTAAATAAGTAGGGGAAGAGGAATAAAGGGAGGGGAGGGGAATGAGAAAAAAAGAAGCAACAAGATATATCATGTACAGGTACATATTCCCTATGATGCATGTTATCACTGTGTATGTTTAAAATGTACCACTAAAACAAAAATTTTTTAAAAGTTGGAAATGCACTTAGAAAAGTAATAATTAAGAAAAAGGAATTGTGATTTCTTGCCTAGAATCTATATGCCAGAGGTGTCACTGAAAATCTGGCTACCTGCATTTGGAATTACTCTCACACAAAAATCACTTCTATGGTAAGATAACTTTCTTTCTTCAGTATGTAATTCTTATTTATATAGTTCATTATCCAATGAACTGTTCTCGGTTGTATCTATTTTCCTTAGTCACTCAACACTGTGTTAGGAATTGGGTAGACAGCAGTAAATAAACACAAGTTGTGTTCCATCTTCTTTTCATTTTTACCATGTTATCTATACTGAGATGCTATATTCTGTTATTTTATCATTCGAATCTTATTTATACACCATTTTCTACTCTCATTACTGTACAATACATAAATTGCTGCAGAAGAACAGGTCACAAAAAATAGTTCTTACACATCAGAATATCACAAAGGATTATAATATAAATTGGCTGAGGAATGACTACAATTCCAGCTTTTATCCTGCTTTGTCTTCAGGGTATGACAATCAACAGACATTTACTAACCCATTACTAACCCATTACTTTCCCCATTCTCTAGTTCATTGTTACCTGAGAGGATATCTTAATCCTTCCTTATCATCTGCACATTCTTTCACTCAGGGTGGTAGCTACTCTGTTGTTTTTTAATTTTTTTTAGTTAAACAGTTACGAATGCTGGGAGGCATAAACCTTTTTAATGTAAGGCAATCTAGCATATTAGAAGAGAGAATGCTTCTACATTCAAACTGAGTTTGAATCTATTTATAATACCCTATATAATTAATATCTCTTTGCCTTAGTTTCCTGATGGAGATAATAATGGCATCCCTGTGAGAGGACTGTTGAAAGATTAAATCGGTGGATGCAGCAGGTTCTGAAGAATGTTTTACTCTTAAGTGTTATACTAGTATCAATCATGAGTGTAGGAATCATCTCATAATAAAATACATGTAAAGAATCAGTGCACACTAAGATTAAACAAGTACTAGTTGCTGATGTGAAAAGGACACACATGAATTCCAATTTTGCCGCATTGTAGGGTCAGAGATCTGACTCTCAACAAACAAAACATAGCTGTTTTTTACCTTTTTTTTTTTTTTTTTTTTTTTTGGTGCTGGGGATCGAACTCAGGGCCTTTGTCTTTTACCTTTTGAACAAAAACAATTGATCAATTTATTTACTTTTCTTAGCCTGATGGACATTGAAATTGTTTCTTCATTTGTGCTCTTAAAGATAATATTTTATATATAGTTACATTTATTTTACCTATGTATGTGTCATATTTGCAGAGAGAATCTCAGAAATCAAATTGTTGAGTCAGAGTTTTTTCATTTTTATTTTACCTTCCAAAATCTTACCAGTTTAGCTTGCCCAAAAAGAGTAAAATAACTTCACATTCCTATTTACTTTATGAAAATTTTTATGTGATTCTCATTCATCTTGATGCAGCAATTATAGTTGTGTCAAGATTAAAAACTTTTTTTATGCTTTGGCTCTCCTGCAGTCCTGATGATCGTTAGTAAATTCCACAAACAAAATAACTGGTTGAAATGTGTACTTTTAGTAACACTGCAGATATAAGACTTGGAGAAGACTAGATTTGGTGCAAATAATAAAATCAACAGCAAAATAACTGTTGATTATTGCACACATTAAAGTTTTAGGTGGCTAAAAATTAATGATAACATAAACCCTTACAATTAGAATGGAGACATTTCAACCTGCAAAAAAAATGTAGTTCCTTGAAATAATTTCACCAGAGAAACTTAGAGTGGCATTATTTTATAAAAACTGATAAGCTCTGAAGAAATAATCAACAAATCAAATATTTGAAATTTTCACAAAATGTCTGACCTGCAGGGCTGGGCTGCATCTCAGTTTTAAAAGCCCTTGCTGACACTAGTGAGTCACAAGCGCTGATCCTCAGCTCTGCAAAAATAAAAATATAAAATATTTACTCGCTGGGGACTCGGGGTTTAGCTCAGTGGCAGAGCGCTTGCCTAGTAAGTGTAAGGCCCTGAATTTGATCCCCAGCACCCCTCCAAAAAATGTTCACCTCCTGAAAATTATTTTGATGAAGTCAACATGTAAGAAACTGGAAACATTTAAATATGTAGTCCTATTTTGTTAAAAGGAACAAAAATTAAATTAGGATAATAGATTTCATTGAAAAATACACATTTTCAATAAAAATGTAGTATACGATTTTGGCATAAATCTGGCTGAAACATTTGCATTAATAAGCAAGATCAGAAAGAAGGTTTGGAATCTAGCTTAGTTACTTTCTCATTGCTGGAACAAAATACGCAACATCCACAAGTTAAGGAAAGGTTTATTTTTGCTCACAGTTTGTACAGTTTTCTTTCCATGGTTGGCTGGTTCGAAGGTGGGATGGCATGACAGTGGGGCATGGTAAAGGAGAAACAGTCTACAATATGGCAGACAGGAAGCAGCAGCAATTATCCAGGCCACTGTCACAATGACGCACCTCTTCCCACCAAGCTTCACCTCTCAACATTGCACCTAGCTATAAACACGTAGGTGGGCTAATCCAGTATCACACACTAATGATCCAGTATCACATCATCCATTCACCTCCCAAAAGTCCCACTTAAAAAGCACATAAGACTTTGGGGGGACAACTAGATACAAGCCATAACTTTCAGTCCCTGACCCTAAAAGACTCATACATATCCTTTTATGTAAAGTACATTTAGCCCATCTTTAAGATTTGCCAAAGTCCTAATAATTTCAGTATTCCTAAAAGGTTCAAATTCAAATTCTCCTCTAATATTTAAGGCAAATTCTTAGCTTTAAGCCCATGTAAAAATTAAAAGCAAGTTAAACACTTCCAACATGCAGTGGCATAAGATAAATAATTCCATTCCAAAAGGTAGAAATAACGGGATAGAAAAGAATGAGACCAAAGCAAACCCAAAATCTAGCAAGGCAAACATTAAATCTCATAGTTCTAAATCCAGCATCCAGGGCAGTCTGTGGCAAAATGTGAACTCAAAAGAGTTTGGGCAACCCTCCCTCTACAGAACTACCTGTGGAGGTGGCCCTTATGGCCTCTCTCTTAAGCCGCTTTGCTCACCCATTGCAGGTTTCCTCAGATAATCCATGCTCCCAGATTCTCCAACCTTCTGGGGTCTCCACTCCACTTCCAGCTTCACATTCACAGTTTCACATACTGACCTCTCAGGGACACAGTGCCTGTCCTCCCAGGCCTTCTTCTGACATCTGAGTGGAAGTTTTCCTGATCCCACAACTCTTGCCTTCTGCATGTGCCTAAAATCAACACCATGTGGATGATGCCAAGGTCTGCCATCAGCTGGAGCAGCTGGAAGAGCAGCCAGGCTTCTTCTTATTGGCTATAGAGGGCAAGTGCCTGGAGGCTGAGTACTGGGGGCTGGGTGGGGTGAGGAGCAATTCTCTAAACTGCTGCCATTCTGAAACATGGTGCCCCTAGGATCTCTTCTTCAGGTAATCTTTCATCTTTGCAGTTTTGAACCTGCAAAGAGCAGAGTCTTTCTGGTTCTTGTGATACACCCAGGCCATCTTTTCTATTGCCTTATTCCAAAGTACTTGGCTTTAACACTAACCGTTTTAGCAACCAAGTTCATTGCTCCAACTTTGTAAGCCACAATTTTACTGGAACCTCTTTTCTGGCCAACCTGCTCAGCCATTTTCTTTTGATTCTCAAGGTAGAGCTGGCTAAAAACACCCAGCAGTAGCCATGTCACCACTTCAACATTAGACTGCACTGAAATTTTTTTTCTGCCAGATGAATTAGTTCACTGCACTTAATCTCAGTCTTCTTCAATGTATCTGAACATAGACAAAATGTCAACATATTTTCAGAGTATAACATATAGGCCTGGAGTCCAAATGCCCATGGAGTCCTTCCTAATTGAAACTTTTTGTGCCTGGTCTTTACGAGCTGTACGACCATCAGCATTTTGGTTTTCTGAACCCTGACCCATCAAGCTCAGCTCACAATAGTCTAGGGCAGCATCTCTAGTTGGAATTTCCAAGTCTTCCCAGACTCATTCCACAAGCCAGTTCCAAAGGCTTCTAAACCACGTAGTGAGGTAGCATCACAGTAATGACCCCACTCTCAGTACCAAAATCTGTCTGTCTTTCTTTCTTGTTCCTCAGACAAAATGCTTAACACCCACAAGTTAAAGAAGGAAAGGTCTGCTCACAGTTTGAATAGGTTTCAGCCCATAGTTGGCTGGCTCCAAGGCTCCAAGACAGAGGAGCATCACAGAGGAGAAACAGTACATTGTATGGGAGGCAGAAGGCAGCAGTGATTAAGGTATGCATATATACATTAAGGTATACATATATACATGTTTGTACATTTACATACATATGCACATACATATATGTACATATTACTTTTATATGTCCATGGTTTGCAAGAAAGCAGATTTAATACAGAACACTTACAGGTCACAACAGTCACCCACAAGCCAAGTACAGGCAAGTGTAAAATGTCTTTCTATGTGTGGGAGACTTGAAAAAAATCCAATCAAAGGATAAGAGTTCACAATAATGTCTTGCATAAGTCTGTGTCTGCACTAAAAAGCTGAAGAATGTATAATGAAGCCAGGATACGATGCTCACAGTAAAGATCAAGACCAGAGCTCCCCCAAAGTGAACAGAAGTCATCCCCCAGGACAGCAAGGCCCCAAGCTCCTCCTTCGATAAGAACTGCCAAGTTCACTTCAGGAAAACCAGCCACAATACAACTTCTCCTGAGAAACAGCTCCCTGCAATCTTCCCCTCCGGTTATCCTCTATGCTGTGTTGGCAGTAATCCTCAGGTGAGTCTTCTACACCTGGGATCATGCTAACTCAGTTCAGCTGGGTGTTCCTGCACAATCAGTCTACCACAATATATAAGCAGTACAACTGTCCAGGCCATGCCCACAGTGACCCACCCCTTCCCACCAGGATTCCCCTCCCAACATCACACCCAGCTGTAAACCTATCAGTAGAGTAATCCAGTTTCACACATGCATGATGCAGTCACTTCCCAAAAGCCCTACCTAAGAGCACATGAGGCTTTGTGGGGACCTCTAGAGAAAGCATACAGAATCCATTTAAAATGTAGGTAAAAATTCCAAATTTCAGTGTCAAAACTTGGGAAAATAAAACAATGCTTATTGAACCCCTGTGGGACACTATCCCATGTTGACTGCCATCTTCAAAAATAGGAAGCAAACGTTTCAGAATTTGATAGCACCAAGAGGGCATAAAACTCAGATCAACATTATTGGGCTATGTTCATTTCTACTTCTTCATATTACTATTTCTTCTAAACTGAATTAGGCTTCTCTAAAATTTATATGTTGAATTTCTAACCCTCAGTGTGACTGTATTAAGAAATAGGATCTTTAGATAATTA
>PVJO010022845.1:0-27301 GCA_004026905.1 Hystrix cristata | reverse complement strand
GGGTTCTCTCATTCCGGTTGGGCAGAGAGAATGATGAGTTTCAGCTATCCAAAGCCTCCCCTAACTCCAGTGTGATACAGATAAAACCTGGAATTCAGGTAACAAGCTTGATGTGGTGGAGGAGAGGTGGCGCCGCAGCAATGACCTGTGCAAAGAACACTCAAGCCAGATGATCAGGAGTCACAGACTTCACAGGGTTGGGGGCCCAAGGAAGGCCACAGTCTGGGAAGTCCCACTGGGCTGGGTCCCGCCGGGTGACTCTGGGGCAGTCCTACACTCTGCCTTGAGTGATACTGGGGAACAACCTGGGGAAAGAGATGCTCCCCCAGCTTCACGAGGCCCTCAGTTCTCCCTGGCCGTCCTAACGCCCTAAGGGTCGTAATCCTCAGTACGAACTTGGGGAGAGAAGCAGAGGGCAAGGTAGGCTGCCTGAAGGATGAACATGGATGTAGGTTACTTACATGGGTGGCCAAATTATTGTATCAGACATTTAGTTACTTCTGTTCCTGGTAAAGTTATGGGTAGAGACACAGAAGGAAGGCTAGATCCGTGATACAGTAAATTGAAAAACATTGTCCCCCCCTTCCCATCTAAGTACTTTGTGAGTTAATTTGTATGATCCTGCTATCCTTCTTCACGTGCCAAGCTGCATCCGGGGCCTCAGCCACCCAGGGCTGCTCATTACTATCCCTCCCTGCCCCCACGCACTCTTGCGCACGCGCACACGGCCAGGCAGGCGCAGAATCCCGCGTTCTCATGTGGAGTGCGGAGCCGGAGTTCAGCTGTTGCTGCTTGTGATCTGGAGAAAATCAATGGTTTCCAAGGTGCCTCAGCTTCAAGCCCTGTGTGCCCCTGTTTATTCTGTTCCCTCTGTGTGGAACGCTCTCTTCTACACTTGAAAAAGCCTGTTATCCCCCGAGAGCCAAATCAAACATCACGACTGTGACATTTCTTGAGAGCTGTCTTCCCTTCTGCTCGCCCTCTCTAGGCAGAATTCATCATCTCTGACCTCTGGATTTCGGGGCTGTGTGTCTGCCTGCCTTTCTGGTTCAGGAGATAACCCGGTTTTCATCGTTATACTCCAGCTTCTGACATAGATCCAGACAAACAGCTGGGCCCTAGCAAATGTTACTGAGCTAACTGAATAAGTGCACCCTTTGTCTCTCCCATATCCCATCTAAATGGCCTTTAGTTGTATTTGTCTTTGGTCTGAATATTGGCAAGTGCTTGTTCCTCCCCATTCATCACAACACATAGTGCAACGGCCAGCACATTATAAGCCTTCAGGTCATGATTGACTGGACTGGACGTCATGGCTTAATATTTCCTTTCATGAAATGTCAGCATTTGAAGAGATCTTAGACGTCATTTGGGGCAGCCTTCACCTGGTGTGTGTATTGGTGGGCTCTGTGTACCCATGAGTATATATGTCACACAGGCAGGATGTATGTCACTTAGCTCTGGCTCTCAGCTGCCACATGGTCGGGTCTCTTTGTTCAGTTACCACCAGCGTTTGATACATACTTTCTGATGTTGACGGTAGCCATGAGGATAGAAATTGTTAGCTGCCAAGGCCATTTCTCTACCACCCCCTTGATAACAATAGTAATAGCTAATATTTAGTAGATGGCTAATGCTGTCAAGACATTTTGCTGGGCAATAGAGGGACAAAAATTACAACACAACAAATGAGTCATACTTGTTCTTAAGTAGTCAGTCTAGGAAAGGAAATAGACCAGTCAAACAATTCTAGTTCAAGGAAAGAAGTGTTGCATGGGAGTGTGCAGAAAGCACAAGGCAAGCCGGGAACGTGAGGGGGCGGAAGGGATGGGTGGTACAGAGCAGAAAGTAGAGTACATGCATCAGGAGTTTGTCTGCTGAACAATCTGGGAAGCAGTTCAGGAAGGGGGAATGGGAATGTGCTATGCAGGAATAATTGGGGAGATAATTGTTTGAGGCTACTGAGCCTTTGGGGCCACTGACTAGTGGAGAGGCAAGAGCTGAGCTGAAGGAAGAAGCAGCAGTCAGATCACAAAAAGGCCTCTCTTGTTAAGCAAAGGAATTGATTTTCATTATGTTGTCATTGAGGCTCTTCGGGGAATTTTATGCAATGGAATGATTGCACTTTAGAAAGACTGCCTTAGTCTCATTAAGATTGAGGAGCAGAAAGACTGGTAAGGATGTGATTTTAATGCTTGAAGAGAGTAAAGATGAAGGCCTGGACTAAGGCAGTGGTGGAGGATACAGGACGAGATGCACATGGTCATGTGGGCCAGAGGAATAAGACCTGGAGGAACACCGTAAGTTTCGTGCCTTGGGCCCTGGTTGGATGGCGATGTGTGGAGGGCGAGGAGCCATGGTCATCCTGGCGAAGATAGCTAAATGATCATTTTTATCTTGTGCTTTTGGATCCCCTTGGTAGAGAGGGTAGTCAAAGCTACTGCCGTGATCCCAACAGTCCCTAGAAGGAGGTTGAGGACCTCCAAGGACACAGAAGAGACAGAAGGAGAAGTCGGAGAGCGGAGGAACAGAAGAAAGTCGTGGTAATTGTTCAAATGGGAAGGGGAACAAGGGAGCGAGAGAGGGGACAAGAGAAAAAAGAATAGAAGGAAAAAAATGGAAGCGAATCTTTTGTAAATAAGGAGGAGGGATTAAAGGGAATGGAGGGGAATGGGAGAAAAAGAAGCAGCAAGATATTCCATGTACAGGTACAAATCCCCTATGATGAATGTTATCACTCTGTATATCTAAAATGTACCATTAAAATGAAATAAAATAAAATTTAAAAGAAAGGAGAAATAAAATAAAATTTAAAAGAAAGGAGAAAGTTATGGCAAGGAAGGTGAAAGTTTTGAGAAAGTGACCCACAGAGCTAATTGCTGCAGAGAGGCACAGGATGGGTCTTTAAAAAGGTCATTTATTGCCAGGTGCATGCCTGTAATCTCAGCACTCAAGAGGCTGAGATAGGAAGACCACAAATTTGAGGCCAGCCTGGGCTGCATAGTGAGTTCAAGGCTAGTAATGTAGTGAGTTTGTGGCTAGCCTGGGCTACATAGTGAGAACTTGTCTCAAAAAACTTAAAAACATTTTTAGCCACCATGAGGCCCCCAGGAGAATAACTGCAACAGAATAAGGAAAGCAGAGGATTCAGAGCCAAAGGAAAGGGAGGGACTAAAAAAAAACTTCTTATTTATTTATTTTTTCTTTGGTCATGCTAGGGATTAAATCCAGAACCTCACACATGCTAGGCAAGTACTGTGCCATTGAGCCACATCCCCAGCTTCATGAGAACTTTTTCTGAGAGCCTAGTTGGAAAGGAGAGAGGATGACAAGCAGAACTGAGTGACCTGTAAAAGAACACGGTAGGGGCTGGAGGTGTGGCCCAGAGGCAGGACGCTTACCTATCTTGTCTGAAGTCCTGGGTTCGATCCCAGGATGGAGTGCGAAAGGGAAAGTAGGACTGACTCGCACCTGCTTTCATGCTGAGAGGAAGCTGCCCCATGAGAGAGGAAAGATGGCGGGGTTGTAATGCACACAGGAATGAAGGAAAGAGGAGAAACAGAAGGATCCGACTTTGCTACCCTACTGTTTCACCTTTTACAGGGTGAAAGTTTCCTTCAAAATGGCAAAAAGGCTCATTCACATCTCACTCACTGGAAGGATAAACCAGTGGGTATAAACCTAAACTCCAAAGTCTGGTAAAGAAGCCATTTGATAGATGAACCTTTTTTATCAAGGATTCTCCTCAGCATTAAAACCAGTGGGACAGATAATGCGTTAGCTGTGACGTAGACATGGTGGGGCTGGTGGAGTGCCCAGCACAGCAAAGTGATTAGCATGTGTTTGCTGAATGAATGAATGAAGGGTGAGTGATGACTTCTGAGGTGTGGTTAGTGGGCAGGGCTGAAAGATTTAGTGGATCCTTTAAATTGGTCTAACAGAGGAAGTCCTATGAAAAGGTTTTCTTCCCAACATTTTAAAGTATCAGCACCCAGACTTTACTCAGATGTCTGTAAAACACTCTTAACAATTGACATCACTTGACCATATTAACTAGGGCTAACTGTCTTTCTAGCAGCCAGAACCTACTAAATTCTAGACGGTAAGGGCCCAGCTGTTTTAAATGGGTTTCCATGGTTACACTCATGCTCTGGTTTCCATGGTTACATTTCCCAGTCCCTCGCAGGAGTTAGATATGTATTTGAAATTTTAAAGGATTTTTTTTTTTCCTTTCTCACCTGCCTACACTGAAATCTAGGGTTCAAAGGTCTAGGAAAGTTTCAGCGACCTCTCAGGAAGTAAAGAGGGAAATGGTAATAAAATCCGTGACCCATGTAATCTGTCTGGAACGGGAGAAGACTCAGTGGGGAGATATTGTTGCGGTCGACTGAAGATGAGCCTGAGCACTTTGCTAAACTGGAAGACAAGGGCACCGGGAGCAAGGAAATGGTATGCTATTGTTCGGGTGTGTGGCTCTTGCGGGCAGGGATGGGATGTTGTCCAGAGGTGCAGGGGAATTCTCTATTAGCGTCCCTTTCAAGCGATCGTTCGTCCCTTTGCCACAGCACGCTGTAACCTGCTTACATTTACTTCTCCCACAGTCCTCATTTCGAATCGGCTTGGCTCACGTGCCTCGGCCAGGCGTCTGTTAAAGCAACCAGCCCAGGTCAAGTCTCTGGGATCCGACTTTTCTTGGCAGAGGGAACCCATGCGGGATTCTAGCGCCGCCTTGCGACAACTCTTACATTTTCTGCTCTACCTTATCCTCTGGAAAAGACGTGCTGTTTTTTCACTGCTGGTATATGGGGAGGAAAAAAGTAGTCTTTTTCCATATTTTGACTTACCCATGTCTTCCTCGCTCCTACAAACTTCACTGAGCAGCAGTGATATTTCAGCTAAGCCCTAGAAGTAATACTAATAAAAAGAAAGGATAGGGCCTTCTGAGAAGTCACCGCCCTGGGGATGGTGGGGGGAGGGAGTGGTCAGGACAAGTTAACCACCCCTGACAGTCCCGAGATCCAAGGAGAGAATGGCAGTGGTGATCCAACGCACCGGCTGGAGAGGCTGTGTAAGCTTGTGATCTGAGGGACTGTTTTGAGATGGACGGTCGAAGATTCTGTTCCTCACGGCCGAAAGATGAAATAACAACACGATTTTGTCAATAAGAAGGTTCTATCATCAAAATAAAGCAGAGGTTAAAATGTGGTTAGTAGCTCTTTTTACCTGAGAACACATTGCTGGCTGCCTTCAAAACAGATCAGCAGTCAGAATCAGGTACAAGAAGCTTTCAATATGGACTAAACATAACGTGGTAACCGTGGCTGACATTTTTGGACAGCCAGAGCAGAGATGGAGGCACCTCGGAGGAGGGACAGGTCCTCTACAGAGCAGGACGGGAGAGGGGTGAGGGGTGGCAGGGAGAGAGCGAACCCTCCGTCCAGCATGGAGAGCTTGCGAACCAGTCACACCCTTGAACCTGAGGGCCACGGAGCCACTGAACGATTTTAAGTAGGGAAGTAACATAATCAAATTTGCCTTTTACAAAGGTCCTTTTCTTGGCCTCACATTCATAATCATGTTCAAGAATGACCCCTGAGCTCCGTTACTGGGTGACTCCATTGTGGGTAATTCCCATTCACAGGAAGCGAGATTACGGGTTAGACTGGAACATGGCAGCTACACTGAGTGGGTTTTCACGTTTTCTTCCAGAGATATTCTTTGCTTCTATAAGCATATTTTGATTTAAAGCAAATACTGAATTCTCTTTTGGACACCCTACTGGAGATTTGGATGCAGAAAAAGATTTGGAGGCAGAAGGAGACACTACCCAGAGATTTAACTCAGAGGATCATGGGGCACTTGTAGAAAAAGCAGTCACATGAGGGGGAGCAGTGTGAGGAGAAAAGACAGGTTTGAAGAACATCTGAATTTAAGGGGTAGGTGAACGAAAGACTCAGCGAAGGCCTGCAGGGGAAGTATGGGTCTGACCATTCAACACCACCCTTCTTTAGACTGATCACCAATCATGGTACTGAAGGAACTGCCACTTTTTTTTTGTTGTTGTTTTTTTGTGGTGCCGAGGATCGAACTCAGGCCCCTGTGCTTACAAGGCAAGAGCTCTAATCACTGAGCTAAATCCCCAGCCCCACTTTTTTAATTAAAAGAATTATTGCTGCAGTACTGGGATTGAACCCAAGGCCCACGCATACCAGGCAAGCACTCTACCACTGAGCAACATCCTTGGCTCTTTTTCAATTTTTGAGACAGGGTCTTGCTAAGTTGCCCAGGCCCCTGCCATTCTCTTTTGATGGGCATTAACGTTATTCCCAATCTCTTGCTATTACAAACAATACTTGATGAAAAGTGACATATACTTTTATACTTGTGTGAGTATAAATAGAATAAATTCCTTCCTAGCAATGCAATTGCAGTTCAGTCATATTTAATTTGTATAGATCCTGCCAACTTGCCCTTCAAAGAGGCCACACCTATTTCCATTTTTACTAGCAATGTATCAGAGGACAAATTTCTCACCATTTCTAACACCAGATGTTTTCATATTTTTTAATTTTGCTAATCTAGTACGTGAAAAATTATTTCTCACTGTATTTTTTTGTTTTTTCTTTTTTTTCTTCTTTTTTTTGGTGCTGGGGAATCGAACTCAGGGCCTTGTGCTTGCAAGGCAAGCACTCTAACCACTGAACTAAATCCCCAGCCCTGTTTTTTCTCACTGTATTTTTAATTTGCCTTTCTTTCCATACATTTTTCTATGATATAGACCAATTATCAATGTTTTAAAAAAATACTAGTTTCGTAAATAAGGAGCGGAAAAGAGGTTAAAGGGAGGGGAGGGGAACGGGAAAAAAAGAAGCAAGATATATCATGTACAAGTACAAATTACCCATGATGAATGTTATCATTATGTATATCTAAAATGTACCACTGAAATAAAATTTAAATAAAAAAATTGGGCTTCTGGGTGTTGGATTATCCTTAGAAAGTCCTTGCCCACTGTAAGATTACAAAGAATAATTTTGTTTTATGTAAAACATACCTGCGTGTGGTGGACTGATATAGTCAATTTGAGCAGGAACACCCAGCTGGACTGAGTTGGTGTGGTTCTAGGTGTAGAAGATCCTCCTGAGGATTGTTGCCGACACAACAAAAAGGCAAACAGGAGGAGAAGACAGGGGCCGGCTGTTTCCCAGGAGCAGCTCTGTTGTGGCTGGTTCTCTGAACGGAACTCGGCTCTTCTCATCACACAAGGAGCTTGGGTCGTCGGGGATGGCTGCTGTTTGATTCAGGGCAGCTGTGGTCTCCATCTCTGCTGTGAACATCATATCCGGGTTCCAGTATAGATTTCTTCAGCCTTTCAGTGCAGACACGGATATACATGGGACAGGGCTGTGGGCTCCCAGTCCTTGACTGGATCTTTCAGTTCTCCAGCGCATAGTGTTCGGCACTCTTCCTGTATTTGGTTTGTGTGTGAATGTTGTAACTTGTAAATGGTCCTGTATTAAATCTGCTCTCTTACAAACCATTGTTTCTAGATAGGTAACTATCTAGTACACTGTGCAAAATAAAATATTCTCCCATATTTTCTTTCAGAACTTTTATAGATTTTTACATTTAACATTACTTATCTATTTAGAATTTATTTCGATTTATTGTGGGAGAAGATTCAAGTATTTTTTCCCACTCAGAAATTTTAACACATTCTATAGAGTAATCTATTTTTCTTCCAACTTATTTGAAATGCCACCTTTGTATTTGTGCCTGTTTCAGAACATTCTATAAAAGATGAGCTTTAATTCCACCCCTAACATTGTCCTTGAAGGAAGGCTCATTGTTATTGTTTTGTTTTTAAATATGGGAGAGGTTTGAGCATGCTATGCACGGAGGGAGAAGAGCAAGTGGTCAAGGAGAGGGTTGGAAGAAATGGGATTTCAATGATCAGTGATGGTCTAAAGGCTAATTGCTGTGCTTACCTTAACAAGGGAGTGTGTGCTCTGAATTTTTAAAGCTTATTTTTTTGATAATGTGAGGGAGCTTCCTTTGCAGTTTCTATACAATTGCCCCTCTCCAGTTGTCAGTCCCCTCTTGGCTGTCCTCTAACCTCCTTGGTCTGGAATTTGTGTCAATCATTTAAATGTTTCCTCCTGGGCATTCTACTTCTCCTACCAACTCAATGTGATCAGTCCTAAGGTTTACCTTGGCAAGGTAGAATCAACAGACATCCTACAAGGTGGTTTCTAACCTAGCCGGGTCGCTTAGCCTTGCCTTTTGCTTGTCTTTGTTTCGACTCCTCTCTCCGGGCTCTCAGTGTTTATTCCTAACCTTGAAGCCTCCAATTCCTACTGTCAGCAAATGACCTGCCTCATCTAGTTCTCCACATGATGTCTGTGGTTGAGATTCTGAAGGTTGGAAAGCTGAAATTATGTGTAAAAATTTGAGTAAATGTGCCTTTTTGAAAAGAAAACATCTAATTTTTACTGGATTCTCAACATCCCAAAAGGTTAAAAACTACTCTCGCAGATCGAGTATGCCAGGTATGATCTCCCTTGACTTCCTGATCTTCTACCTACAAACTTACATACACCAGTAATCACCCTTACCTCCCTTTTTTCTTTTTTTTTCCCCCTAATTTCAGGTGTTGGGTCCTCCTTCCTGTTTATTCAAGGACAGCTTCTAGATATCCTTTAACTCAGCTTCTAGCAAGACGTGCTTTCTCTTCATTGCCCAGCTCTCTCTCTTCATTGCTTTTTTCTTTCAAACTGGTCTCTCTCACTCCTAAACATATATATGCAGCACACACCCACCAATCCCCCTGGTATCCCTCTTTTTCTCAGCTCATCCCCAGGGATCTGAGGCCGGTCCTCTGTGATAAGATCAACACCTGTGCATGTCTTTGTCCTGTGCTCACTGCATTGCAGGATTAGAGCCATTTCCACGTATCTGTCACCCCCACTACACTGTGCAGTTGAGCATTGTTTTATTTATTTTTGTATCTCTAGACCACATCTCACACAAGATGAAATGTCAAAAAATATCTTTAAACAGGATCTATTTCATTGTTATTCTCTAGACCTTCTTCTCTTATTATGTTTTATCCCCCCTTGAGATATAGAAATTAAAACAGGAAATAATCTTTCAGGTGGGCACCCCATATGTATGTCTAAGAATAGTTCATATTTTCCCCTTATACTTTTTCCTCTCTTCTATTATCCAATATTCTACTAGTTTTTAGTTAGTTTGTTTGTTTTTTGCTATAGCTACATACTGAGTCGGTCTAAAATGACTCCTGAACCTTTTTGTGTTAAAACTGAGAACTCGAAACTCAGGCTGTAATACATATAATTTGTATTATTAACGCCTAAATTAACACCATTCCTACCCCCACTGAAGTTCAATAGTTTGCTAGGCAGTACAAACAAAGCTCTTTTGGGAAGTGTTACTTATATAAGGAAAAAACCCCATCTTTTACTGTCTTTGGAATGATACATTTACAAATTATCTAAATTGCCATGTATTGGAGGCCAGCTGCACTATGGAAACATGGCTAGTTGCTAGTAACTATTTTTTCTTAAAGAACTACTTCTACTTGACAGCATTTTTAAAAAAGCTATTTCTAACTACTTCATGGTAGTTTTTTTACTGGTTCAGTTTTTCTCTTTAAATTTTGGTCTACCTGGAATATATTCCTTTCTTCCAGTAACAATACCTCCAGTTTCTTTTAGGAAAGCATTAGAGATTAGAAATCTGCAGAGCACTGGGTGGTCCATTGGCCCACTAGCCCCATTCACCAATGATGATGGTTAGCTGGTAGTTGCTAACACCAGATCCAGTCTTGGGCTTGGAGAAGTGGAGTTGAGTCTGATTTCTACTGTGGCTAACCTCTCTCCAGGCTTCTTAGTTATTATACTTCTCATATCAAAGAGACATGATTAATTGCCAAAGTCAGGCAGGTTTCCTGGCAACCCTTCACCTTTTCTCATTTTCCTTTCCTCTCTTTCTTATTTATAGATGAAAGGGGTAAATAAATCATTTGGAATTGTATTGTGACTTATAAATTGCAGCCAGATGTGGTGAGCATACTGTGATGGCCTCATTTCTCATTGTCCCTGTTTGTGGGTGATGTACTTCTTGATGTCAGAGGATCTGAGGGAAGTGAATAAGGATGGGGTGAGCAGGCTTTTTAGAAACTGTACTATCTTATTGGGCAGAACCTACCCTGGCCTGTCACCTCTAAAGCCTGTCAGTGTGTGCATGCGCCCACCCTCTTCTTCCTAATCTTGTTAATTGGGCTAGTGGAAACCCAAGGAAAAGGGGTTCCACAACGGCCAGGCACTAACATTGACAAACTTGAGATGAACTGACAAGATAGGTAGGTGATATCCCATTTTGGTAAAAAAAAAATATTGGTATACTTCTTAGGAAGTTGGTGGGAATCAAAGGTGCAAGGGGGGGCATAAAAAGCATCAGATGTTTTTGCCTTCATAGTATGTTACTCTTGTTTTCAGTGACAACACTCTCACTTTGACTTAGGGAACTACTCTGGCAGGTTCTTCATCTATGTGGCTTAGACAGGCTGAACCCATGCCGTAGCTCCATGGGTGGGGATGTGAATCACCTGAGCTACTGGGCATTGTATCTGCTGGCTGTGTGATTGATTTACTAGTGAACAAGTGACCAAAGCTGATCCTTTGAACCATTAGCTTCAGTTCTTGAACTCTAGCTTAACTTCTAGCAAAGAACAGCTTTTAAAAATTTCTCATTGTGTTGCTGAGCAGGCAAGATGCCACTTCCAAGGTCTTCTATCCATGTTTGTCACCACGTAGAAAAGCCACCTAAGGATGAAGTCCACACAAAGGAAAGCAGAGAGGATGAGACAAAGTCCTGATGACATGTTTTGAGTATCCAGATCCAGTTGTACCAAAAGCCAGGACTATCTCTGGACTTTTCATTAGATGAGAGAATAAAGAATTTTTTATTTTTTCAAGTCAGCTTGTGTTGGTTTTCTATCACTTGCTGGTGAGAGTCCTGATGTAGGAATTTTCTGAGGTCTTAGGAAATGAGAGAGCTGGGTGTGATGGTGCACATCTGTAATCCCAGCACTTGCGAGGCTGAGGCAGGAGGTTTGCCATGAGTTTGAGCTCAAGGCCAGCCTGAACTGATAGTGAGATGCTGTCTCAAGAAAAAAAAAAAAAAAAAAAGACTCCATCTACAATACATCTGAGTGGATCTATGATCTCCACTATTAATTTAGTACAATACCGTAGTCCACTATTATTATAGCACCATAATAACCACCAATTTTTGGACTGGATTTTGTGCTAATTACTTAAATATATCATCTCATGTAGTTCTTGTAACATACTATGAGGTTAATATTTAATATTACTTTCCTCATTTAAAAGACAAGGTTGAGATAGGCTAAGAAATTTCTACCAGTTTATATAGCTAGTGGCCAGGCCAGGGTTTGATTCCAGGTTGTCATTAAAGCTTTTTCTCTTGCTAGCATTATGCAACCCCCTTTTGTGAGGCTGTAATGTTAGTTGCAAACAAGTAATATACTCGGCTTAGTCTGAGCAGGCCCAGAAGTTACAGAAGCAGGGATGTGTCCACCAATACTGTAATACTCTGTAGTAAAGCCATAGTGTCACCACTACTCCACAGACACAGGTCATCAGGCAATATTGACACTTGGGGCCAGGTATAGAAGTACAACATTTGTTGTTGTTGAAGATCTAGCTATCTTTACCCCTTCACCTACCAGATGATTCTGTGAATGCCTATTTCTCCTCTCTTCTTCCTGAGAATTCCCAGCCCTATGTGGGTACATCTGATCAACAGAGCCCAGGCTACATACCTGTGCTCTAGCTGCAAGGGAGCCCGGGAGAATTATTTTTGGCTTTATTTTATTTTATTTTTTTTTTGTGGATCTGGGGATGGAACTGAAGGCCTTGTGCATGCCTTGTGCATGTGTACCACTGAGTTATATTCTCAACCCCTGTATTCTATTCTATCTTTTGAATCCAGAGGCTCAGTGACTATAATCTAAAATTGCTGACTCTAGAAATCTTGATATGTCATGTTTGAATCAAACCAGTCTCATACATTGGAATGTATTAGAGTTACCTCTGGAAATTACGAAAAACAAATGCCTGGGTGCAACCTTAAATTTACAGATAGAATCAAAACCTCTGATAATAAGGCAAGGGTACCTATATTTGTAGTAAGTTTCCAGGATATTAAAATGAACAACAAAGTTTGGAAAACAGTGACTTAGATGGTTTTGTTAATAAACCAGTCCATACCATTTCTATTAAATTATCATATTCCATCCCCCCAAGCCTATATATTATTCAGTCCGGTAAATACTGAATAAAGCTACAATCCTATTGCCTACATACATGCACTCATTGGAAAGATTACATTTGATTTTTTAAAAATCTATGCTTTGCTCATACAAAGAAATACTCTAAATCTATCAGTTTTCCATTGCTGGGACAAAACACAATACCCAACACCTGCAATTCAAAAACAGATTTATTTTGGCTTTCAGTTTCAGAGTGCTCAGTTCATGGTAAGTTGGCTTCAATCCAGAAATGTCATGTGTGAACACATTTTCTCAACTCTTGGTAGCCAGGAAACAGAGGAAGGAGGAGCCAGGGACAAAAATATACTCTTCCAGGTCACAATTCTCAGTGATCCACCTCTAACCAGGCCCTGCCTCCTAACAGCACATTCATCCACTGGTAAGTACAGTGCCTCCATGATCCAATCACCTTCCAAAGGCCCCACCTCTGAATACATGAGACTTTTGGGAAACATCTTAGATCTAAACCATAATAGCATCTTTTTATGTCATTTTCTTAGAGGCAACACAGTATAAAGGATCACCTAACATCATGTACATTGATAGGTACAGATTTTTAATCTTGCTATTGATATGCTATGGTTTGACTGTAAATATTTTAAACTCAGTTTAAAAGAATCTCAGTTTTCAAATATGATAATTTTATTAAGGAATATGTGAAGTTGTTCAGGGGAAAGAAATTTTAAAAATTAAGTTATAATGAAAATTGAAGAATGGACATAATTTCTAAATTTATTTGTTGGCCAATATCAAATTATATTTGTATCTGCTGTAAAAAGTAGGAATTTTAGGCTAATAAATTGCTTTACATGTGTTGTGTGCCTTAGGTATTATAGTGTTATAAACATATATGCACCAAACAAAAGCACACCCAACTACATAAAACAAACACTGCAGGACATAAAAGACCATATAAGCAGCAGCACAATTATGATGGATAGCTTGGTGACTTTCTTGTTGCTAGGACAAAATACCTCACACACCCACAAGTTAAGGAGGAAAGGTTTGTTTTAGCTCATAAGTTTGTAAAGGTTTCAGTCCATAGTCAATTGGTTCCAAGGCAGGGTAGCAAGACAAGGGCCATGGCAGAAGAGAAACAGTTCATGGTATGGCAGGAAGGAGGCAGGAAGCAGTGAGCCTTTCTTTCCCTTTTTGCTCCATTCAGGCTATAAGCCTATTGGTTGGCGTCACCCTTACCCAGGGTGGGCTTTAGTAGCATCCATACCCTGAACCATGCTAACCTAATCAGTGGACTAATCCAGTTACCACTTACCCATGATTCGCTCAATCCCAAAAGCCCCACCTATGAGCACATGAGGCTTTGAAGGGACATCCAGATACAAGCCATAACAATGGTGGACCTCAAAACTCCACTGTCACAATAGACAAATCAGCTAGACAAAAGAATCAACCAAGAAATATCAGAGTTGACCCAAACCTTTGAACAAATAGATTTAATTGGCATCTATGGAGTTTTCCACTCAACAACAACAGAATACATTCTTCTCAGCAGCTCATGGGACTTTCTCCAAAACAGACCACATGCTAGCCTATAAAGCATGCTTAAGGAGATGCAAAAGAACAAAAATTTCCCATTCACATTATCAGATCACAGTGCAGTGAAGCTAGAAATCAATGGCAAAAGAAACCACAGAAATTATGCAAACACATGGAACGTAAACAATACTCCTTTGACTAATCAGTGGGCCACAGAAGAAATCAAGGAAGAAATTAAGACAGTTCCTAGAGTCAAATAGTAATGCCAGTAGAACATACCAGAACCTATAGTACCCAAAGAAAGAAGTCCTAAGAGGAAAGCTTTTAGCTTCAGAAAAACAGAGCAAGTCCAAATAACCTAATGATGCACCTCAAGGTCCTAGAAAAACAAGAAAAATCCAAATTCAAAACTAGTACATCAGTTAGAGTGTTTGTCTTGCAAGCACAAGGCCCTGAGTTTGATCCCCAGCACTAAAACAAAACAAAAAAAAAAACTAGTACTTGGAAGGAAATTATAATGATCAGGGTAGAAACTAATGAAATCAAGACTAAAAAACACAAAGCATCAATGAACCAAAGAGCTGGTTCTTTGAAAGAATAAGCACACAAATCCCTAGCCGATCTTTAAAAAGGAAACAACCCAAATCAAAGAAAAAAAATATGAAAAATGAAAAAGGAGCAATCATAATAGATTCTGCCAAATCCAGAAGATTATTAGTGACTACACTTTGAGAGCCTCTAATTTAATAAATCAGAAAATTCAGAAGAAATGGATTCCTAGATACCTATTAACTACCAAAAGTGAACCAAGAAGATAAAAACACCCTGAACAATCCAATAATAGGCAATGAAATTGAAGAAGTAAAAGCCCAGGTCCTAATGGATTCAATGTTGAGTTCTACAAGAATTTCCGGGAAGATTTAAAGCCAATACTTCTCAAAATCTTTAATGAAATCAAAAGAGAAGAAGTACTCACAAAGTCATTCCTGGCAGCTAGCATTACCCTGATTCCAGACCCAGAAGAGGATCAAACCACAGGTTTCAGTTTAAAGTCAATCTCTTCAGAGCCTATCACCCCACCTAAATAAGATTCCCACCCTCAACTGCCTGTCCTAATCCCTTACTACTGTTTTCTTACTAGCGCCCATCACGATTTGCACTTATATCATGTTTTCCACTTTGATCCTTTTCTGATGCCTTGGTAAAATATAAAACCAAGGGAAAGGAATCTGTTTTACTTAACCGTGAATACCCTATAGTGACGAACAAGAACTTCCTCTCAAGAACAATGCCTGCTCGGTTCACTACTGTGTTCTTGGCACCTAGCATATACTTGGGCATTTTGTGTATGTTTACTGAACGAACACAGGAAATTCTCAAGCAATATTTACTATATGGACTCCATCTTTTGAACCTACATGTTCAGATTTCTATCACTCAGTGCCTAGCTTTTATACTGCAAAGTATCTCTTTGGATATAAGAGACCAAAAGAACAAAACCTCTCATAGTCAAATAATCCTGAAAAACCTACCCTCTGTTATATATCTGCAATATGAAGAACTATGGAATCTTGGTTATAACTCAAAACCAGCCCCTCTTTTGCCAGTGCTCTCAAAAGGATTTCCAGTTTGTCTGTTTAGTGTTCCTAAATAAACAGGCAATATTTGTATTTATTTATTATTATTATTTTTTAATATTTGTATTTATTAAGGGATGATGAAAACTTGATATGGGAATGAAAGATTTTTTTCCCCCTCATAATAGTACATAATGATCTGAATAGTGAAAATGCAAAATAAACCTTTACAGAATATTGTCTTTGCCAATATTGCCTACTTCAGGAAAGCTAATGATATTAAAAGAAAACACCAATAAAGACCGTAACTTCTCAGATATAGATGAAATTTTATTTATACATAAAAATAATACTTCAGGTTTTCTGAAAAGATTCTTTTAATTGTAAAGTTCAAAATGAAAATATTAAAAGGGGCAGTGAATAGCTTTTTAATCTTGTACATACACCGTGGTTCACAGTTAAACAAAAAAATTTTTTTTTACGTATTTTGGTGCTGAGATTGAGCCCAAGGCTCACACATGCTATGCATGTATTCTATCACTGAGCTATACCTTAGCTCCTGTTAAACCCTTTTCAAGTTGCAAAATATATACTGTACCTCTTCTATAGTATTTAGGTTTCATAACTGCAGGCTTAAGTCTCATGATAGCATCAAAAATCAAAGCAAAATAAATTATACTCTGAAACAGAGACTTGGCTATTGAAGTTACATGGGTACTAGCTCTAGCTACTTCCTTTCTTCTTAGGTGTAAATCCAACAGAGAATTTTTTCTAACACTACTATGATTACCATGAAAAAAGTGAAGTGGTAAGGTCTCTTGTAACTAGTTCAAAAGCAACCTGTCATGATCCTACATTTCAGAACAAAATATTATCTGCACTACATAAGAAACAAACAGTATTATAATGTTTTGGGATTGAATAATTTATGTAGTAACTATTAATTCTAGAGCATGTAAGAGTCAGTACCACGCCAAATCTCAACCTCAATTCCAAAAAATCATTAATTCAAAGATTCACTAAATGTTAAAGTAATACATTAAATCTCAAGTATTGCTACATGTAAACAAAATTAAAACCTCAAGTAAACCTCCACCCTACCCCCACTGCAGGGCTTAATTTGTTTTGTCCAATACAAGTTTTTGTTTCTGGTTTTTTTTTTTTTGTTTGTTTGTTTTTTGTTTTTTTGGTCTGGGGATTGAATGCAGGACTTTTGCATTGACCTATAGCCCCATCCCTTTAAAAAAAATTTATTATTGAGATAGGGTCTTGCTAACCTTCTAAGTTGCATAGGCTGGGCCTGAACTTGTGATCCTGCTGCATCAGCCTCCCACAGTGCTGGGACTGCAGGTGTGCTCTACCATGCCTAGATTAATACAAAAGTTTTGTTTTGGGTATAGCTACCATCTCTCATCTTTTGTCCCCCACCATCTCTTTCCCCATGGCTAAACCCAGTAACTCCATCGTTTACTTCCCAAGAATGTGTTTATTATCTGAATCATGTTGATCTATCTGAGATGACAATTTGACCATTTAGCTGGATAAAATCAAGTAATTTCAGATACAATGAACTTACGTATCACTTTCAATGGCAAAGAGTATTAAAGTATTGGCTCCACTTTATGAATTCAAAGTTGCTCTTCTTCATTTTTAAATTTCAGAAGGAGTAGAATTCTATAAAACTTGGCCAAGGAATGTAGCCAATTAAAAAGTTCTTATTAAAAAGTGTCAGTAGACAAGAGACTTAATTAAGTAGGTCTTTGCAATTTTGGAAGAGGGAAGAGTTAAAGAACACCTTCCTATTCTCTACACAGAGGTACTTCATTCTTTCATTGTCAAGGTTGTTGCTTTGGGGTGAATTTCTCCATGGGACCAAAAATGTCTGGAATTGGCCTTACATTGTTAAAACTGCCCTTAGGATGGCAAGAAAGAACAACAGCTCCAGGGTGCCAGTGAGGTAGTAACTCCTGGAAGTATTGGGCAGAAAGAAGAGGCTTCTACCCTTTAGGTCAAGGTTATTAATATGGTAAAAATGACGTGTGAAACAGTAAATACATAATAAAAATCACATTTCATAAAAGTATATGTTAGGAATTACATAATGATGAAGAACTAGAAAACATTTTTCCATCACTGGGAAATTCTTTTAAAATCACAAAATTAAATGAATGGATAGTCTTGCACAAAGATTTTTGTTCAGAAAGTATTACCCACTAAAAATGATATCTTTGGTCAAAAGGTAGCTCTGTCCAATTTGCTTAGACAAGAAGCTTTTTCAATTTGCTCAGAAGGATAATTTATCTTTTTAATAGCAACACCTCTTTAGTAGGCTACTTTTAAACTGATGTTATAATTGTATTGCTACTATTAAAAGAATAATTTGTACTATAATCTGAACAGTTTATCCAATTTTCATAAAGCTTACATGAACTAGGAATCAGAATACTTTTCCTTTGAAACCCTGTGCCTCATCAAAAGTAGACCACAAGCGGAACAATTGAGATTACTCTACAAGAAAATATAATTTACAGAATTCCCATTTAGGCTTTAATTATTTAGAAGTTTAATTTTTTTCCTTCTTCCTTTTTTTTTTTGAGACAGGGTTCCACTACGTAGTTCAGGCTCGCAAAGAACTCTCTATGGAGCCCAGGCTGGCTTTGAACTGGTGGTGGTGAGCCTTCTCCTGCCTGAGCCTCCTACATGCTGGGATTACAGGCGAGCCTCACCATGCTCAGCTGTTTAACATCTGAAGAGGCAGTGCTTAAAGTATTACAAACTTGTAATACTCCTTTAGGTTAGCTATGATGACAGATTTTTCATTTCCATTTTTGTATTCCATGGTTATTAGATTTTTTTAAAAAGGCTATCCATGACTGATATAAAAACTCTAATTCCAATAAATCAGACACAAAGTGTTAAATACATAAATGGATAAGGTAGCAACGTCTCAAAGCAAAGTTCCAAGACTCAGAAAGCTTTGGTGAGGTCATGAAGACGGAGTATTAACAGATGTCAAATTAATAACAGTGAATGGTGTATCTTGTCTCTCAAACTGCCTCTTTTAGAAATACTTATAATTAAAGCTGGAAAAATCAAGATAGTTTTTCCTCATTATATGAGATAACCCAGAAAGCCCTCTTTCTGACTTAAACACAAAAAAGGACCAGTCTGTAATAGAGATTCAGTGGATAGTCCTGATCAGATCTTAGAGGGAACCTGTGAGACACCACAAAAATTGTGAAACTAGAGTGGGGAGACGTAGACTCTTAAAACGACTGTAGAAAGAAAAGCCCAGGCCTCCTCAGAAGCCAAAGGCAAAGCACATATTCTATTCTATTCTACATAGAAATGCTTTATTTTTCTACATGACCTGAAAGGACATATAGAACAAGGTAAAACTGTATGTTTTTAAAGATTATTCTTGGAGCTGCCAACCCCCCACCAACCTCCCAGTGAGGCCCTCCATAGGCCACGCAGGTGGACATGCACCCACCTCTGGTCTGATGAAAAAGACTGGCAGCAAAATACAGCCTCTCCTGGACCTGGAATCAAGACACCTGGAAAACAACAACTTAGTAAAGAACAAGTAGAACTCCAGGAATCAAGAAAGAGCCAACAGGAAAGCTAGAAACTACAGAGAAAATGAACACATTGTAGAGAAAAGAACAAAGAAGTTTTGAAAAGTAACCTTGGCTCCCAGGGAGGCAGACCTATGTCCATTAATACAAGGTAAAATGGAAAGAATTGGCAGCTCCATGGACAATGAACTGGACTGTCAGCACTAACCCCAAGAAAAGCCCATGGTTACAGCAAACTACAAAAACAGAGAGGGGTTTTGCTCTGAAAAAACTCCTCTGTAAGGCTGGTTAGAATTGGAGAAAAAATCCAGTGCAGCACCTGCCATATTTGAGAGTTTAATCAGGAGACATTTTGGGAAGAGGTTAACTATTTAAGATTGAGCTACAGAACAACTACACTTCAGGGTTTCTGGGGTCACTCTACCACAGTGATTGGGTGGGAGATGGCCATAAGAGAAAGTAGTGAAAAGGGTGCAGACTAGACTTAGGCCCCGTGAGAAGTTTAAGGTCAGCTGGGAAAGAACACAGGGGTCCTGCTCTCCAAGTGCTGCAGCCAGGCTTGTCGTGTGTGGCTTTCAGTCAGCTGGGTCTGAAAGTGCTGGCATTAACTCCAGAGGACTCCTTTACTCCCTTCCCCGCCCCACTCCTTACATCCAACACACAGCCCAGTGGTATGTCAGCTTTCCCTACCTGTCAACACGATGAGGTATATGTCTTGGATTGGGTGGTTGCCACAGCCTGGAGTATATGGACAGAGGGACCTCTGGAGTCGGGTGCGGGAAACCCATAGGCCATTAAGCTAGATGGAAAGTCATGACTTGGGGCACACAGAGGACCATGGAAACTGGCATCTGCTGGACTGACCACAGCCTTAAGGTGGATACCATTGGCCAACCATGTCTAGCAGGAAAAGTGGAAGAGGATTCAGTATTCACACACAAAAACGTTAAGTGTGGAAACAAAATAGGTCTTAGTAGTGACTCACTATCTCTTCCCCATATCTGGTAGATTCCAAAACCGTAGCCCCTGGAAAGAAATCACTTATTCCAAATAACGGAAATTTTTTGGACTTGTTTCTTTTTCTTTCTTTCTTTTTTCTTTTCTTTTTTTTTTTTTTTTTGGTGCTGGGGATCGAACTCAGGACCTTGTGCTTGCAAGGCAAGCACTGTAAACACTGAGCTAAATCCTCAGCCCCTGTTATTCTTTCTTCACTGATTTTTTTGGAGGGTTTGGGGTTTCTCTTTTCTCCTATGGTTCTTTGTTTTTTTCCTTATTTTGCGGTTTTTCTTTTTTCTTCTTTGTTCTTTTCTGTTACTTTAATTCTATTAATTTGCTGAAATTCTCTTTTGGGAGGAGGGGGATGCTGGGGATCGAACTCAGGGCCTTGTACTCTACCACTGATCTAAATCCCCAACCCCTATTGATTTATTTTTACTCCTTAATAGGGACCTTTATCTCACTTTTCTGTAATGCTTCTCATCTTCCTTTTCTTTATTCTTCAAACTTTACTTCTTTCATTTCCCCATTTTTTACTTCCTCTATCATTACTAGTATTACTATTAAGATTTACTAAACTTTAATTAGTTGACTATGTAATTATTGTTGCATTTTTCTCTATCATTAATAGTGATATAATTTGAATTTAGTAAATATTCACTGTACATTAATATTCGGTTTGACTCTGTGTCTATAATTACAGATCTCTCTTCTGTTTTTAAGGGTGTTAGCTTTCATTGGTCACAAGATATGTCAGTATCTTTTGTTTTTTATTCTATTATTGTTGCTGATTTCATTGCTATTGCAAGGGTGGCATATTTGTTGCTACCAACTGGCTTTTACTGCATGCCAGTATCTGGTTTGCCTGTGTCGTCAATGATACTGTGGTTCATTTCCACAGAACTGGGTATTTGGCCAATTACACTGGGCATTTGGGGAGGGTATCCCCTCTCCCCAAATTAACAGGGAGGTTGGATCTTGCAACAGAGGCAAAGGTTTATAGTAGCTACACCCAGAGTTCATCACTAGAAAACAAACATTAATTAAAGACATCTCCATACTAGCAATAAAGTCTTTTCACTGTAATGGACCTGCAACCCTCAGCACATGTGCACATACAAATATACACACTTGAGAAACATGAGCAAACAAAGCAACAAAATGCCTCCCTGAACCTTATCCAACCACCCCAGAGCTTATCCATGGAGTACTGATGGAAAGGAAATCAAAACCCAAACAGTTGAATTAGATGAAATGATGAAAGAGGGAATAAAGAACAGATCAATAAGGTGCTTGGTGAGCTTGAAGATGATATACATAAGCAGATAATGGACTTAATAAACAATGATCAGTGAGCTTTCAGAAGACATTATTAAAAAGCTAGCTGAGCTAAAAAAAGATACAAAACATGAATGACTAATTTAGCCAAGAATTAGAGTCCATGAAAAGATCCCAAATAGAAATCCAGGTGATAAAAAACTGTACTGATAGTACGGGCAACAGAAATGACCAATGAGAGGACAGTGGTTAAACTAGAAGATGAGGGTGACACAGATGGTCAAATCCATAAAAACAAGAGAACATAGAAAATGGATCCAACAGCTGCTAGATAATGCAAAGAAGACTAATTGAAGATAACTGGCATTAGTGAAAAATCAGAAGACAGCTCAAATGGCATAAAAAACTTTTTCCAGAAATAACTGTAGAAAACTTTCCAAGTATGGGGAAAGAATTTAACACAGAGATAAGCAAGGCATATAGAACCTCAAAAAGTCATGACCAGAAAAGGACTTTTCCATGACACATCATAGTCAAAATCATAGATGTCCAACACAAGGACAGAATCTTAAAGGCTGTGAGAGAAAAACAACAAATCACTTACAAAGGCAAACCCGTTAGAATTATAGCAGACTTTGCAACACAAATCTTAAAGGCCAGGAGAGCTTGGAGTGAAATGTTTTAGGTCCTAAAAGGAAACAACTTCTAGCCAGGTGTGGTGGTACATGCCTATGATCCCAGCACTCAGGAGGCTGAGGCAGGAGGATCACTGAGGGATCAGGAGATCACTGTGAGTAGCCTGGGCTACATAGCGAGTTCAAGGCCAGTCTGGACTACCTAGTGAGACCCTGTCTCAAAACAACCAAAAATCAAAAAAGAAAAAAGAAAATGACTTCCAACCTAGACTAATATATGCTATAAAACTATCTTTCAACTTCGATGGAGAGATACGGTCTTTCCAGCACCTCAAGAAATTCAAGACTACCAAGCCAGCACTAAAAAAAATTCTCCAAGATATTCTAGAAAGAGACAATGAAGCCAACAATGCCAAAACATCTGAAGTGAATATACTAGGCAGGGTGAGCAGTTAAGCAGAAGGGTGGGGTGAGGAACGAGCCACAGAAAAATGATGTAGTGACAGGAACAGGTCAGTACCTTTCAGTAATAACTCTCAATGTGAATGGTCTCATCTCCCCAGTTAAAGGACATGGATTAGTAGATTTGACAAAGAAACAAAATCCAATGTTATGCTGTGTACAAGAAACACGTTTAATCTAAAAAAAAATTCATAGGCTAAAAATTAAAGAATAGAAAAAAAATGAGAACCTAAAAGGAAGCAGGGAATAGCTACCCTATTTTCAGACAAAGTGGACTTCAAGCCAAAATTGATGAAAAGAGGCAAAAATGATCACTACATATTGGCTAACAGAACAATTTAACAGGAAGTGATAACAATTCTAAATATGTGTGCACCCAGCATGGTGTTGGTGTATCCAACTTGATAAAACAAATGCTACTGGACATAAAAGATCAGATAAACATCAACGCAATTAAAGCAGGGGACCCCAATACTCCACTACCACAAATAGATCAACCACAGAAAAAAAATCAACAAAATAATAGCAGAGTTGAGCCACACCTTTAAACAAACAGGCTTAATAGATATCTACAGTGTTCTACCCAACAATACTAGAATATGCATTCTTCTCAGCAGCTTGTGAAACTTTTTCCAAAACAGATCACATACTGACCCTAAAGCATGCTTAAATAAATACAACATTAACTGAAGTTACCTCACGCATATTATCAGATGGTAGGCAATGAAACTAGAAATCAATGGCAAAAGAAACACAGAAGTTACTGCAAACCCATGAAGATTAAACACAACCTTCTTGAATAACCAGTGGGTCACAGAAGAAATCAAGGAAGAGATTAGACAGTTCCTAGAATCAAATGACAAAAGCAGTATAACATATCAGAACTTAAGGGACACAATTTAAGCCGTCCTAAGAGGGGAGTTTATAGCTATGAATGCCCATATCATAAAAAACAGAGTGAGTTCAAATAAATAACAGAATTACCCACTGCAAGGTACTAGAAAAACAAGAATAACCCAAATCCAAAGCTAAGACAAAGAAGAAAATTATAAAGACCAGAGTAGTAATTAAGACTAAAAAAGAATATAAATAATCAATGAACTGAAGAGGTGGTTCTTCAAAAGAAGAAACAAAATAGGCAAACCCTTAGCCAATCTTACCAAAAAAAGGAAAGAAGACTCACATAAATGAAATTAGAAATGAAAAAGGTGAAATCACAATAGATATCACTGATACCCAGATTATTAGTAACTACTTCAAAAACTTAACTCCAATAAATCAGAGAATCTGGAAATGAGTAGATTCTTAGATACATGTGAATTACCAGAACTGAACTGAAAAGATATAGAAACCCTGAAAAATCCAATAACAGGCATTGAAATTGAGGTAGTAATTAAAAAAAAAAAACCTACCAACTAAGAAAAGCTCAGGAACTCATGGAGTCATCACTGAATTCTATAAGAACCTCAGGGAAGATCTAACGTCAATACTCCTCCAAGTCTTCAATGAAACTGAAAGGGAAGAATATACTGCTAAACTCATTTCTGCAAGGTAGCATTACTTTGATTACAAAGCTAGACAAGAATTCAACAGAAAAAGAAAACTACAGGTCAGTCTCTTTAATGAACATAAATTCAAAGATTCTCCACAAGATATTGGCAAACAGAAACAACAAATCATTAAAAAGATCATAAATCATGACCAAGCAGGCTTCATTACAGGGATGCAAGGATGACTCAACATGTGCAAATCAATAAAAGTAATATACCAGATAAACAGAATCAAGAACAAAAATCATATTATTATCTCAACAGTCACAGAAAAAGCCTTTGACAAAATTCAGTATTCATGGTAAAAACTCTGCAGAAGGGGTTGGGGATTTAGCTTAAGTGGTAGAGTGCTTGCCTAGCAAGTGCAAGGCCCTGAGTTCAATCCCCAGCACCCACCCCCCTCAAAAATCTTTGAAAAATATAGGTATAGAGGGACCCAATCTCAATCTGATAAAAGTCATTTATGAGAAACCTACTGCCAACAACATATTAAAAGGGGAAAAACAAAGCTTTTCCTCTAAAATCAGGAACAATACAACTATATGTCCACGATCACCACTCTTGTTGAATATAGTATTTGAAACTTCAACCAGAGCAATCAAACAAGAGACAGAAATAAAGAGGATATATATATAGGAAGGGAAGAAGTCAAGCTATCCTTATTCACAGATGATGGGATCCTCTATACAGCAGATCTAAAAATTTCCACTAAAAGATAGCTAGAACTAATAAACAGATTCAGCAAGGTAGCAGGTTACAAAATCTATACACATGAAAATCTATACCATTCCTGTATTTCCTGTATACCAATAATGAACCCCATACAGTGGGTTCATTGAGAAAGAAATTAGAAAAATAATACTATTCATAATAGTTTCAAGAAAAATACTTAGGAATTAACCTAACAAAGGAAGTGAAAGGTCTATATAACAAAAACTATAGTACTCTGAAAAGGGAGATAAAAGAGGATTTCAGAAAATGGAAAGACATTTTCCTGTTGCTGGATATGCAGAACCAATATTGTCAAAGTGGCCATAATACCACAACTAATACTCAGCCATCTGATATTTGTGAAAGGGGCCAAAAACATATGGTGGGGGAAAGACCTCTTTATCAAATGGTTTGAGGAAAACTGGATATACACATACAGAAGATCGAATCTAGACCTGTATTTCTCACCACGTAATAAAAATCAAAACTGATGAAAGATCTAAATGTATTATTAAAACAGAAACAATCTGTTATAGGTAAAACTCTTGAAGATATAGGCATAGGCAAAGACTTTCTGAATAGAATCCCAAATGCTCAAGAAATAACATCAAACTGGATCATGTCTAATTAAATAGTAAGCAACCAATCGAGTGGGAAAAATGTTTTGCCAGTTAATCCTCACACAGAGGACCAATATCTAGAATATACAAAGAAATTTAAAAAAAATTAGACCCTACAAAAGACCCAATCAAGAAATGGGCAACTGAAATGAAGACACTTCTCAGAAGAAGTACAAATGGCCAACAAATACATGAAAAATGTTCAACATCTCTGGCCATTAGAGAAATAAAAATTAAAACAACACCAAGATTCTTACTTTAGAAAGAATGGCCATCATCAAGAAATCAAATAATAACAAATGCTGCTAAGGCAGTTGGGGAAAAAGAAACTCTTCTACGTTACTGGTGGGAACATAAACTTGTACAACCACTACAGAAATCAGTATGGAGATTCTTCAAAAACTAAAACTAGAAATTTTACTGGACTCAGTTATTCCCCTTCTAGATATTTTCCTAAAAGAGTTAAAGCCATCCGACTACAGTGTACATATATACCTATAGTTTATAATAGTGCAACTCATAATAGCTAAATCTTGAAAGCAGCCTTTATGTCCAGCAATAGATGAATGGATAAAGAAAATGTGCTATTTATGCATGATGGAATACTACTCTGCCATAATGAAGGATAAATTTGAGTCATCTGTGGGAAAATGAATACACCTAGGGACCGTAAGTTTAAGTAAAATAAATCTGACATGCAAACTTAAATATTGCAGTTTCCCTTATATAAGAAACCCAGGTATAAATAATATAGAGAAGACAATAAAAGATGGATAATTGGAAATAGGAAGTTATATCTTTTGCAAATGAGAAAGGGACCAAGAGATGGAGGGAGAGGAGGGGAAGGGAAAATAAAAAGACTTAAGATGTGTTATGTACATGTACCAACTCCCCATGATGAATTTAATTATTGTATACTGGAAACATGTAATAAAAATAAAAAAGAGATATTATTCCCTAATACTAAAAAGTACAGAACAAAGGTAGAAAGGTGGACAGAGAGATAGGAAGAGTATTCTTCAACTTTTCTTCACTGTATAGGGAAATCCTCTGAGGTAAGAATAAGAGAATTCAATAAGTTGGAAAACATTTCTAACTTTGACTATATTTTCCTTTAAAGTCATATTTGAATATTGATGTACGTTTCATACAATTAAAAATCACAAATATTTTAATAAGCAACCTCAGCCCTTATACAACTCCTTAATCACTAATACAAACCCCAGTCAAATTGGGCTGTGGCTGAATGGTGTAACAATTTAAACAAAACTTAAGAGGATCTTCCAAGGAAATGAATATTTACTAATTGTGATCTTATTTAAAAAAAATAAAAATCACTAGCAAACTTTCTTCCTTCATTCTTTAACAAAGCATGCATACGAATGGTGCAACTGCATCTTCAAATCACACTCTGCTATTTCTCTTAAAACTTCTAACATTTGCAATAGCAATGCCCTTTTAGATTATTATGAGGCTGTTTCTCTAGTCAACCACATTTTTAAAATCACATAATGCTGATTTTTAAATGATCCCAGTTTACTTATTAAAAAAATGTAGGCTTAGAATTCACTTTATTATAAGAGGAAATTATTTTAGTACATAATTATTATAGACAATAGAATATTCAGAAAGGTTCAAATCAATGAGTATGAAAATATACCTCACTGACATATACTTACTTATAAAAACATATTGTCTTTGCCATGTGAAAATCTGGTGTTCAGGTCTCTAGATTTCTTTATTAGGGCTTTTTTCTGAGCATCATCAAACTGATTAACCTTGAGATCCTTATCACGGTCAAAGGGTGTTCTCTCTTGGGGCTTATTTTTATCTTCAGGGGCCTTACTCTTTAATTTTTTATGATGAATGTCCATAAGAGATTCCGATCTTTTTGATTCCTGGGAAAAAACAAGCAGAAACAAAAACCTTAACTTGTATAGATCACTGACAGAATATGATCACGAAGCAGAAAATTAGACAATGAACAGTAAAGAGGGCTATTTACAAACCCCGACAGG
>PVJO010022844.1:0-27232 GCA_004026905.1 Hystrix cristata | reverse complement strand
TATGCTGGAGGAAAGGCAGCCTGTTCAACAACTGATGTTGGAAAAACTGATTATCTGTTCGCAGAAGAATCAAATTGGACCCTTATGTCTCACCATATAAGAAATTAAAATCAGCTGGGGATTTAGCTCAGTGGTTAGAGTGCTCGCCTCACAAGCATGAGGCCCTGAGTTCAATCTCTGGCACCAAAAAAAAAAAAAATTAAGAAATTAAAATCAAAATAGATGAAAGATCTAAACATTAAAACAGAAACTTTGAACCTTCGGAAAGATAAAATAGGTAAAACATTTGAAGACATAGGTGTAGGAAAGGATTTCATACATCATTTTTAAGGGTTTTATCATATGCATGATAATCTATTTAAATACTCTACTACTTGCATTAACTCAAATTTTTTCAGTTTTACACAAAGTTGTGATGCTTATGGGTAGAGCTTAGAGAATGTCTAAAATTTTTTAAATTAAATTCTTGGAAAGAAAATTACTGAGCTGTGGCAGAGTTTGTTAGGTATTCACCAAAATCTGTTTTCTCCTTCCTAAACACATGGCCACCCAACTAACTTCATTAAGTAGCCTTGCACGTAGGTAAGGGTGCCATGTGACTGTATTTTCATGGATAGAATATATGTGTAAGTGACTTGTGCTATTTCCAGGCCAGATCCTCACAGCATTGGGCCAACCTCCCCGGGCTCCATTTCCCCTTCTGGCAGATGGAACCTAAATGTGGTGGTCACCCAAAATTCTTAATGTAGCAGAGTCTTCCTGCTACCCTGGGCACGGAGGGATTGAGCAGAGAAAAAGCAGTAAAATTCTGTATTATTCAAGGCAACTGCATTATATAGTCATCACCTCAGAGAATATTATTTAAATAGCTTATATGATTTGTTAAACTTCTGTACAGAAAGCATGCTCATTGTGTGTTCCCTTTAGCATTGTATGAAATTTCCATTTTTCTGTAATTTATTCAGCATACAGCTCTCACTTCTACTGTGAAATCTGAATATCCTCCAAAGTTTGTTGCTCATTTGTGGCTCCTCATCTATGAAGTTCTAGTTTCTATCCTTTGGCCATTTTTCTATCATAGATTTGCAAGAGCTTTTCACAAAAAGTGTGAGAACAAGAGAAAAAGCCAAATATTAATATCTGTGGAAGCGGAAGATAGCACAAGAGAGCTTTTTTAGGCTATTATCTCTACTTTTGTGTAAGCTTAAAATCTTTTCTATAAGAAGTTAAAATGTTTCAACCCATTTCCTTTCTCTGTCTTTCGAAAAGACCTAAATGCAATAGCCAGTTCCAGGGCTAGATTAATGACCTTTAAATGTCATTCACCAGAGAAGGAACCAGAGCTCCTTAGAAAAATGGCTAGATTTCAGTGTGGGTCAGGAAATGGACAAAATGAGCCTTGGATATCTTGAGACAAATGATAAGGAAGCCATTAAACTGTGATGTGACTACATCTCATGGATTTAAGAGCCTGTTTGACCGAAGATGGAATAACTGACCATTTAAAAAATGAATTTAGGGGCTGGGGATTTAGCTCAGTGGTTAGACTGCTTGCCTTGCAAGCACAAGGGTCTAAGTTCAATCCCCAGCACCAAAAAAAAAAAAAAAAGGAAATGGCAATTAGAAAGAAATGAGCATTGTCCCATTAATTCTATGTAATATATTTCAAATAATCTATTTTAGTACATTTCTGTGGTCATAACAAATCACCAGAGCCAGTACGATTTATAAAGAGCAGAGATTTATTTTTTCACAGTTCTGGAAGCTGGCAGATCCAGTGTCTGAAGAGGGATGATTTCTTGTTCAAAGAGGCACCTCTTGCTGTGTCCTCACACAGAGCAAAGGCCTAGTGACCAGAAAGGAATTTTTTTATGAGGGCATTAAGCTCACTTAGAAGGAGTCTGCCCTGTGACTTAATCATCCCCTAAGGGCTGCATCTCTTGACACTGCTGCATTGGGGTTTACATTTTGGGATCATTTTTGGAGAGAAAACAAACATTCGGACCATAGTTTAATCCCAGTCATGATAAGAAAGTTACTTATTGAACGAATTCAGATGACATATGTAAAAGAAATGACACAATGGGAAAAATCTGTTAGGAGAATAAGGAAACTTTAACAGTGGAAGGATCAGTAGGCCACCACCAAAAATTGGTGGTCAAAATTAGTGAGCACTGGAGCTGGGATTTAGCTCAAGTGGCAGAGCACTTGCCTAGCAAGTGCAAGGCCCTGAGTTCAATCGCCAGCACACTCCCCCAAAAAAGATTTATTGAGCATTGAAAATCTAACAGCTACCCATTACATTCCCTTAAGTATGGTGCAACATGGAGAATTGGACAGATATTCTTGTCCGAAAAAAAGTTGGAGCTGACTCTAATTAAAACTTTCAGAAAACTTCTATTTTAGGGCATATAAGGGATTAAGGGCAAAATAAACAATACTTCAGGAAAATGATCAGACACATGTAGAATGTTAGACGTTCCTCAAGAAAGGTGACCCAGTTTTTCCAGTAAAATAATAGCAAGCAGAACAGGGGGAGAGGGGCAGAGGAGTCAGACTGTTCTAAATTAGGAGAGTAAACAATATAATTAGTATGCATCTCAGGTACATCCTGTTTCTGGGCCATATATAATTTTTTTTACTTTACATTTTTATTAGTACATACTTGCCATACATAATGATCACATTCATCATGGGGAATTTGTATCTGTACATAATATATCTTAATTCTTCTTTTTTCCCATTCTACTCTGCTCCCTTCAACCAAAAGGAAACCATTGTTTCCTTCTGGTCTCCTTTTTTCCTTTTCCCTTCCTTCCTTTTCCCCTCCCCTCTCCTCTGTTCCCCTTCACATTTGAACAAGTTCTTCCTGCTTCCCAATATCTATCCTCCATCATGCTCCTTGTTTATCCTTTGGGTTTCTCATACAAGAGAACCACTGTGATATTTAAACTTGTGTGTCTGATTCATTTCACTTAACATTATGGTCTCGAGGTGCATCTATTTTCCTACAAATAATTCGTGTTTATCTTTCTTTATTGCAGAGTAGTACTCCATTGTATATAAACCCCACATTTTCCTATCCATTCATTGGTTGATGGGCATATGGGCTGGTTCCAAGATTTAGCTATTATAAATTGTGCTGCTATGAACATGAGTATGCGTGCATCACTTGATAAGATGCTTGTCTTAGTTACTTTTCTTTTTGCTGAGACAAAATACCTGACACCCAAAGTTAAGGGAGGAAAGGTTTATATAGCTCACAGTTTGTAGAGGTTTCAGTTCATAGTTGGCTGGCTCCAAGGCAGGGTGGCCTGGCAGACAGGCATAAAGCAGCAAGGTAAGCGAGGGACCTTCAGAACTTCTTTCTACCCCTTCTATTTTATCCAGCCTGCCAGGATTAGGGTGGTACCAAACCAATCAGTGGACTGCTTCAGTGATCACACACCCTTGATCCCAGCATCCCACACTCTAGATTCAGCCACCTCTGGAAAAGCCCCACCTATGACCACTTGAGGCTTTTGGAGGACATCTACACACAAACTATAACAATGTTCTTAACTTTTTCAGGAACACACCTAGTAGGGGAACAGATGGGTCAAATGGTACATCTAGTTTTAGATTTTTGAGGAATCTCCATACTGATTTTCACAGTGGTTTTATCGATTTGCACTCCCACTAGCAGTGGTGGAGGGTCCCTTTTTCCCCACAACATCACCAACATTTGATATTTGTTGATTTCTTCATGGCAGCTACTCTATCTGGACTGAGATCAAATCTCAGTGTTGGTTTAGTTTGCATCACTTGAATAACGAGTGATGTCGAACATTTTTTTCATATATATATTTGCTGTTTGTACTTCATCTGACAAATGTCTATTCTTTTCAGAAGCCCATTTTTAGATTGAGTCTTTAAATTTTGGGGGTCAGATTTTTTTTTTTAGTTCTTTATGTATTCTAGATATTAGTCCTTTGTCTGAGGTGTAGCTGGTTATTTCCATTCTGTGGGTTGTCTCTTCACTCTTTCGGTGGTTTTTTTTGCTATGCAAAATCTTTTTAATTTGCTGTGATCCCAGTTGTTGATTCTTAGTAATATTTCTTGTGCGGTCGGGGTTTTGTTCATAAAGTCTTTGCCTGCACCTTGTCTTCCAAAGTTCTACCTATTCTATCTTTCAGCAGACTCAGTGTTTCTGTTTTTATGTTTAGATCTCTGATCCATTTTGATCTTTGTTCAGTGCATGGTGAGAGATATGAGTCTAGGGTCAGTTGTCACCATATGGAAAGCCAGTTTTCCCAGCACCACTTATTAAAGAGCCTATCTTTCCTCCAGTGCAGGCGTGCGGCCCCTTTGCCAAGATAAGGTGGCTAAGTGTGCCGAATTGTTTCTGTACCTTCTCTTGTGTTCCATTGATTCTCAGATCTGTTTTTCTTCCAGTAGCATGCTGTTTTTATCATGTAGCTATTTAGTAAGATTTAAAATATAAGATTGTAATGCCGCTGCTTTGCCCTTGTTGCCCAGAACTGCTTTTGCTATTCTACACCTCTTCTGGCTCCATATGAATTTTAGGATTGTTTTCCCTAATTCAGTGAGGTAAGCTATTGGTATTTTGATTGGGATTGCATTAAATCTGTGTAACCATTTTGGAAGTATGGCCATTTTCACTATATTGGTTCTGCCTATCCAGGAACAGAGAATGTCTTTCCACTTTCTGATACCCTCTTTGATCTCCTTTTTCAGAGTACTTTACTTTTCAATGTACAAGTCTTTCACTTTCTTTATTAGATTGATTCCTAAGCATTTTATTTTTCTTGGTGCTATTATGAAAGGTGTTGTTTCCCTAATTTCTCTCAGTGAATTTGTTATTTGTATACAGGAATGCTATTTATTTGTGAGGGTTGACTGTATTCTGCTATGCTGCTGAATTTGGTTCTTAATTCTAGAAGTCTTTTGGTGGAGTTTTTGGAGTCTTCTATGTAGAGTATCATGTAATCTGCAAATAATAATTTAACTTCTTCCTTTTCTATCCTTATACCTTTTATTTCTTTCTCTTGTCTAATAGATCTAATTAATGTTTCAAGAACTATATTGAACAGAAGTGATGATAGCAGACATCCTTGTCTTGTTTCTGATTTTAGAGGGAAAGATTCCAGTTCTCTCCATTTAGTATGATGTTGGCCTCTGGCTGGTCATAGATGGCTTTTATGAGATTGAGATAAAGACCTTCTGTTCCTATTTTCTTCAGGGCTTTTATATGAATGGATGTTGGATTTTGTCAAATGCTTTTTCTGTATCTATTGCAATGCTCTTGTAATTTTTGTCCTTGCTTCCGTTTATGTAGTGTCTTACATTTATAGATTTGGGTGAGTTGCACCATCCTTACAACCCTGGAATGAATACTATTCAGTTATGGTGTATGATCTTTTTGATGATTTGCTGTATTCTGTTTGCCAGTCTCTTACTGAGGATTTTTAAATCTATGTTCATTAAAAGGTTGGCCCATTGTTCTCTTTTTTGTTTGGGTCCTTTTCTGTTTTGAGGATCAGAGTAATGCTTGCTTACGGGAATGACTTCAGGAGTCCTGCTTCCCTTTTGAGTTCATTAGAGAATTTGAGGAGTGGCAGCATTAGATCTTCTCTAATGTTCCTGTAGAGTTTGACTAGGAATCCATTGCCATCTGGGTTTTTCTTAGTTGGAAGGTTTTTTTCTAAGTACTTCTTACATTTCACTGATTAGTATAGGTTTATTCAGGATTTTTATTTCTTCGTGGATTATTTCTTCTGTGGTAGTTCATATCCATCTGTGAGTTTGTCCATTTCTCTACATTTTCCATTTTGTTAGAGTACAGGCTTTCAAAGTAGTTACTGATAATCTTCTGAATTTCAGCAAAATCCATTGTTATTTCACCTTTTTCATTTCTGATTGCAAGGATTTGTGTCTTTGCTTTACTTATTTTGGTAAAGTTGGCTAAGGGTTTTTCTAACTTGTTTAATGTTTCAAAGAACCAACTCTGATTCATTGATTCGTTGTATTTTTTTAGTCTGAATTCATTAATTTCTGCCCTGATCTTTATAATTTCCTTCCTCATATTGGCTTTGGGTTTGGATTGTTCTTGTTTTTCTAGGACTTTGAGGTGCATTATTAGGTTATTTGTCTGAGTTCATTCTGTTTTTTCTGATGTGGGAATTCAGTGCTATAAACTTCTCCCTTGGGACTGCTTTCATTGTGTCCCTTCCAGTATGTTGTACTGCCATTACTGTTTCATTGTAGAAACTAATCTCTTCTTTAATTTCATCTGTGACCCACTGATTATTCAAGGGGGTATTATATAACTTCCATGTGTTTGCATAGTTTCTGTGGTGTGCTTTGCCATAGATTTTTTGTTTCAGTGCACTATGGTCTGATCATATGCCTGGGTTAATTTTGATTCTTTTACATTTACTTAAGCATGCTTTATTGGCTAGTATGTGATCTGTTTTGGAGAAAGTCCCACAAGTTGCTGAGAAGAATGTGTATTGCGCCACTGTCAGATGAAACACTTGTAGATATGTATTGGGTCCATTTGTTCAAAAGTTTGGTTCAACTCTGGCATTTCTTTGTTCATTTTTTATCTAGTTGATCTGTCCATTTGTAAGAGTGGAGTATTGAGATTTCCTGTTACTATTGTATTGGTGTTTATCTGATTTTTCATGTCCAATTGTGTTTGTTTTATGACAGTCAGTGCACTAGTATTTGATGCGTAAATGTCCATAACTGTTATTTCTTCTGTTGAATTGTTCCCTTAATCAATATATTGTGACCTTCTTTGTCTATTCTAATCAGTCTTAGCTTGATAGCCACGTGTCTGAAATTAGGACAGCAACTCCTTTTTTTTTTCCAGGTTCCTAGTGCATGTAATATTGTTTTTCCTCCTTTGATTTTTATTCCGCAAGTATCTTTTTTAATTAAATGTGTTTCTTGTAAACCACATATTGTTGGATTTTCTTTCTTGGTCCATTCTGTCAATCTGGTTTTTTTTCAATTGAAGAACCCCCATCAAATCCCACTGAGTTCTGATTGAGAGTTATTCACATGAGAGTTATTTCTGTCATTGCATTATTTTCCTGTTGCTGATTTCCTCATGTTTCCCCTTTTGCTTGGCTGCTCATCCTGACAGGTGTACATATTCTTTTTTACTTACTGACATTGTTGACTTTGTTGTCTCTTTCAAGGATATCCTTGACAATTTTCTGTAGTGCTCATTTGGTAGTCATGAATTTCTTGAAATGCTCCTTGTCATGGAAATACCTTATTTCTCAATCAATTTTAAAGCAAAGTTTTGCAGGTTACATAAGTCAGTGCTGGAAATTATTATATTTTAGGGCTTGAAACACTTCACTCTACGTCCTCCTGGTCTTTCAGGTTTTTATAGAGAAGCCTACTGTAATTCTAATGTGTTTATCTTTGTACATGATTCACTGCCTTTCTCTAACAGCTTTTAGGGTTTTGTCCTGGAGATGGACTTTTGGAATTTTGAGCAGAATGTGGCAAGGAGAAGTTCTCTTTTGGTCATGGCTATTTGGTGCTCTACGTGGCTCACTTATCTGTATGTTTCTTTCTTTCCCTACATTTGGGAAATTTTCTGCCATTATTTCTGTGAAGTTTTTTTTTTTTATGCCATTTGTGCTGTCTTCTGATTTTTTCATTTATTACAATTATTCTTAATTAGTGTTCCATGCATCATCTAGCAGCTGTTCAATCCATTTTTTATCTTCTCTTATTGTTTTCAAGGTGTCACTGAGTAGTTGGTTTTTGAAGGCATCCTTGTCTTCTAGTTCTGAAATTCTATCCTCACACTTCTCCATCCTGCCGCCCATACTTTCAACAAGGTTTTTAATCTCCTGGATTTCTAATTGAAACATTTTAATGGACTCAATTGCTTTGGAAAACTGGTCATTCATGCTTTGTATCATTTTGTTTAGTTCGTCTAGCTGTTTGCTGGAGTCTTCTGAGAGCGCCTGCATCTTTTTTATTATTACTTCAATTATCTGTATTATTACTTCAATTCTCTAATCCTACTGAGTATTTCTTTGAGTTGTTTTGTAACCACCTCTGCTAAGGTTTCAAGTAATTCAGGTGTGTGACTTATACTAACCTGCCCCTTGGTGCCCCTGGGTTGGCTTCAGGGAGATCGGGAGTTTGGAAGGGTGTGTTGTTGACTTTTCTTCCCTTGTTTCTAGTGTCTTAGTTTCTTTGTTTTATTTTGTACTGGTGTTTGTGGATGCTTATCATCTCAATACTTTGTTGCTAGAGTAGAAATCTAGTTGCTTTTCAGTGATGAACACTGGATGTGGCTAACTATAAGCCTTTGCCCCAGCTCCAAGATTTGAACACCTTGGTTATTTTGAGAGAGAAAGATGCAGTGTAGTTAGCCCAGCAACCAACTTCTCTGGGAATCTGCCCTAGGATTGTTACAGTCACAAAGGCAATCTGAGTGCTGGCTTCCAGAGAAACAGTGACAATTATGTGAACCTGCTACGACAGCTGGGTATAATATCCAACCAAGTACTCTCTCCAGGGGATATGGCAGATGCTTGGACTAGAGTCACTCACTAGCTGTTGTAGCACACAGCATCCACTGATGCATTCTGCTGCTGCATTTCTCTCTGGACATCTCTAGAGTTGCTTGTTTTCACTGTGTCTGTGTAGATTCAATCTTCGTTTCTCACAAGTCACAAGCCACAAGCCAGGAGTCAGACAGAAATTGTAGATAGCCCTTTCCTGTTTCTGCATTCTGATCTGTCTCTTCAATTTCTCTGTAAGCTCCAATTTTCCCTTTGCATTCTTCTTGGGTCTCAGGGATAGGCTTCTCTCCTTCTTTTCTTCCCCATGTTGTTATTTTCCATTGTCTGGATTCCAAATCTTGGAGGTGCTGATTTGTTGCTGCTTACCATCTTCTTGGAAGTCTCCCCAGACTTCATTTTTGAAGTAGGATCTAGAAAATGCTGCAAACTTAGACTTCGGTGAAACATTACTACTGTAGCATGGCCTCCTATGGTATGAAATTTGTTCTAAATAGATTTTTCAGACCCTTAGGATTCTCCATGCAGCTTTATACACTTTTTACCTGTTGCTCTGTAATGATTTGGGGTGCATTGCCTCAGTCATTTTACTGTGGCAGGGTGAAGAACTGCCTTTTGCATAAACAAGAAATGGTAAAGGAGGCTCTCAGCAATGTGCAAAGCGTTGAATTGAGTGTGACTTCAAGCACTGCTGAAAGAGTTACAGCCCCATGTTCCTGTTCTAAATATTTAGCTTTAAAGAGGTGTATTAATCTTGGCCAATATTTCAAGGAAAAAGGTACACTTCACCTGCCAGTTGGTGAATAACGACGATAGATGCACATCAATATTTTTAAGTAGTCTTCCAGAATTGATCAAATATATGGGCCAATTGCTCTTCACATCACTATATCTTGCAATATTATTGATAAGAATCTCACAAATTAAGCAAGAGAAATGGCAGGTGTCATTTCTTATTCACTGACTTAAACATTGTTAGTCTTGGTTCCAACTGGCATTTTCTGCACAGGAATCTCTGTACATTTTGAGGGGAGCAGTTTGGTTAAAAATCGATCATATGCACAACAATTTAAATCATCACATGACAAAACAAAACTCTGCAGATAATGAATAAGAAGGAGTGTATCTTTGCATATTTGGTTCAAAGAGGGGATAATTTATGGATGCTACGATCGAAAGTGGATTTCTCTATTACCACCTTTGGACTACATTAGATAGGGAAATAGAATAGAGGAAATGAATAAAATCCATGCAGAAATACAAATATAAATTTAATATTAAACATAAATGGAAATAATCATCCTTGCTAACAATAAAAAATAAACATTAAAACCAAAATGAAGTTACACTAAAAAATAATAAGCCAGGCATTGTGATGCACACCTGCAATCCCATCTACTTAGGAGGCTGAAGCAAGAAGATTGAAAGTTCAAGGCCAGCCTGGATAACTTAGCAAGACCATGTCTCAAAATTAAATAGGCTGGGGATATAGCTCAGGGGACAGTAGCCCTGGGCTTTTGGTTGCCACACATACACACAAAAAACAGACATAATTTACAAGTCCTTGGGACTTGTAAACTGGGAACACACAAACTGTTTATGATACAACTCACCTAGTGGAAGAGGAGAGATGCCTTGTGAGGTCACGTTGTGGGGCCTCTAATAGCCTCCTGTTCCAAACAGGTCAGGGAGTTCATCTGTCCCACACAGGTTCTCTTAAACACGTGAGGGGCTGTCTGTCATTAAGTTTTAGTAAACTCAACTTCTACCTTATTTTTGAATTTTAAAAATAGGAGGAATCATTGTTGCTCACATCCAGTGAATTCTTTTCATGAATCTCTAGAGTTCACTGGGGAATCCAATGAGCCTTTAAAAATGTTTTGAATTTTAAAAGAAAAAAAATAAAACATAAAGCTGTTTAACCTCTCTGAGCTTCACTTTATTCATGCATAAGATGGTCAGGCAAGAGCTTAGGGAGTAGCCTGTCAATTTCAACGTTCTAGCGCTCGTGCCCCGGAAGCAGTTTCCAAAGTCCCACACTAGAACCAATCAGAAAGTGCTATCTTCAATTCTTCTCAGGAGAAGTAGAGCAAGTTTCTGATAGGACAGCCTAGACCTGAGGTCAGCATGAGCAGTGGGAGATCCAAAGGACACCCGCCTTCAAGCCAAGGCCACCGTGAACTCGCTCAGCAGCCCACCCTGTGGTTTCCAGGGTGCTTCTCTTTCCTTACCTTTAGTTGGCCTGACCTTGTTCTGCAGAGCCTGTTTCTCCCTACCGTTAGTAAATGCAAAACTTCTCTACCTTTTGCACTTCTCTTGACCAATTCTTCATTCAGGACAGCAAGAAGCTAGAAACCACGTTTAAAAGAAGACTCCAGCACCCCAAAACCTGGTAATTAAAGTAATTATAATAATAATGGCAGAATGGCAGATTTACTATGAACATCAAATCGAACGTGATACAAAAGCCCATTAGAAAACATTCTGTACAGAATAAATGTAATGAATGTGACCAATGTATGTAGAATGTACCAATACATGCTCTTGGTTTAAAATTAAAAAAAAAAAAAAATTCTGTAACTGTTAGTAACAACATCTCAACAGGAGTTACAGGCCTATTGGGTTTTGAGATGAGAGAGGAGCATAAGAATTACATGCCCTGATCTGCATGATGTTATTTGTGTAGAAGTTTTACTGTCTCCAAGACTTTTTTTAAATGACATTAAGATGTCCTGACATTATAATACCACAAAATGCCAAAAACTGGCAAGTAATAAATCATCCGAAAGAAGGTTACCCTGAAATATTCATATAAAACATGCACAGGAGCAGAAGGAAGCAATAAATAAGAATGCTATCCACGTTCAGGTTTCAAAATATCTCCCACACCAAAAACTGTGAGAGACAGTGTGCTTTTAATCATCCTTAAATTTCATCCTTTTAGTTTAGGCCAATTTAAGACATTTATTTAAAGAAGTCACAAGAACACTGACTTGTTTTTGAAATGTGGAATATAATTTGTAAATATTAATTCGATAATCCTACTTTTCCATGTCCATTGCCTACACATAACCAAATTTAACCTACATAAGTTTAATTCTTATTGCTACTGCTCTTCTTGCAGTATCTCTGAGATTTCTTCCATTCTCTAAGAATCAGTTATTGTTTCTGCATAGATAACTACCAAATAGTTATCTTTGACTCAATTAACTACTCAGAATTTTAGTCCCTCATCTTTGACTGTATGCTGGTATTTATATTCACATATCTCCTTAAAGCTGAAGTTCCTGTAATCTGCACCCAGTGTCTCCTCACCCATCCAGCCACCTGACACCGGGTTCTTCTGTTCTTGAAGGTAGAATCAACAGTGTTCCTGTTATCTTGACCAAATGGGAAGGTGACCCTTTCAGTAGTAGCTTTCCCTTGCTCTCCAAACTCAAATATAACAAAAGCCTTCAAGATTTTTTCTTAAAAACATGGATTTCATCATCCCTCCTTTCTTCTTCTGGTCCTGGTGCTCCAGTTCAAACTCCTTTCCTTTAGATTTAGGCCTCTTCCTCCCTGCCCAGCCTCCAGGCCCCCGGTGCAGCCCTCCCTTCATCCCATAGATAGACTCATGCCCCTAGTGTTTATTTTCCCCCATGCTGTGCTTCTCTTACGCAACTTCAACCTTCCTGCTATCTATAGAATAAATGCGCAAACTCCTAAATCTGGCATTCAATCTGGCATTCAAATTTCACCACATTTAACTTTTTCTAGCACGCATGTTACAACTTTCAACCAAGCTGGAGGAATGTTTTATTCTAAATATGCCTTGCTCTTTCCTGCCCCTCCCTGTTTTGTGCCATCGTAGGTGGGTGGAAATGCCTTTTCTCCTCCTTTGTCCTTACTCTTCTGTCCTTAACCGCTCACTTACTCATTAATCAAATATGTATTGAGCATCTCCAATCCAGGCTGTATATAAATAGAACAAGCTGCGATTCCTTCCTTGAAAAGCAAAGCTCAAAGGACACAAAAACGATAAAAGCATACACAAAAGGGACAATGCCCACATAAAATCATGTACTCGGTCCAATTTCTACTCTAAAATTTGCCAGGAATCAGATTTTGAGAGGGATGTTCTGTTTGCTCACCCTGAAGCCACAGTAAGGATGAGGAATATAATTCAGGAGGGAGGGAGTGATGTCAGCCTGCTGCGGGGAAGAAAATCCAAATGAATTAAAGTGAATTGAGAGTCCAGCTCATGCTTTGAACGTTTTTAGAGGCCGTTTCCTATCTGCTGATGGAGCAGCAACTGGGACACGGGGTGGTGTGGCTGTGTTGTGTAACTACTGCTGTTTGTGCTGGCACTGAGCGCTACACCCGATGGAGTCCTGCATTCTCAGATCTTTAACATATTTGCAACCACTGATAGGAGTTGGGGTCAGGTTACAAAGATGTACTACAGATCCAAAGGGCATTTTTCATGCCTCCTTTGACCAAGATAATAATTTCAAAAGTAACTGCCAAAAAAAATGATTGCGCCCATAATGAAGAGTGTTATAAACCTAAGCAGTGTTTGCAATTTAGTTGGTGGTAATCTATCACTTGTTTCTTTTGCATCCCTGCGGAAACCATCCAGTGAGATAAAATGTTTATTTTCTCAATTTGTCATGCAAGAGTTTATCTGCTCCCTACTCATGGTTGCAGGAAGTCACAATCCTCATTATTTTTAAGTAGCGTCAGTAACCCTTTCATATTATGCAGAACCAACCAATCGGTCACTACGTAGAGAGTTTGGGCAAAGATAGAGAAGCAAAGTGGAGACTGAGAAGGATTTACTTCAGAGGTGGAGTACACACAGAGTAAGAGCAGATGTTTTCATAACACCATCTTGGAAGGAATGAAGGAAGCTGAGGCAAAAGTAAGTGGACATTTAAACAGTAAGTATCGTTTAGATTTGGGAGCCAGGCACAGAGATCTGTGTAAGGAAGCAGGTAATGTGGTAGGATCAGAGATTAACCAGGCATCAGAAGTAGAAGGAAAGAGGCATAGCTATCTGTAGGGGTGGGAGACATGGACGGGGAAGAGAGTGTCCCCCAAATTCGGCAAACAGGAAGGGAGTCTTCTGTCGGTGTGTACCAGTTAGAGAAATGAGGTCAGTATGGTCCCCATCTGACCAGCTGAACAATTGCACCTCCAAAGCTGTGGTAGGGAGCTCCCACTAACCAACTACACCGTGTGCACAAAGAATGGTAAATATTTAGTCTTTGGGCCCCAAGGACTCTATAGCTCAATTGGACAAACTATTCATGTTCCATGAAGAAAAATCTCAGTGCAGCACAGTATTCTTCCCCAGGTTCAAGTTCCTTTTGTATAAGTTTTAATATATACGAATTTACATCTGCATAATTTTTGGCAACAATTTAATCTTCATGTTAGATTATTTCTTGATAAAGAAGAATCCAGGGACTGGGTATAGAAAATAAAGTTAAAACATATCTTAGTTACACACACCCACCACCCGCAACTCAAAGGAGGAAAGGTTTATTTGGGCCCATGTTTTAGTCCTTAGTTGGTCAGCTCCCACGCAGGAGGTCACGGTGGAAGAGTGTGGCAGAGGACACAAAGAAGGACATTCCTAGGAGTCGTTTGTAGGAAAACAGGTACGCTTCGAGACCCTAGTATTTCGTGAAGTAAGTTAGACACAGAAGCTGAAATGTTGCATGATCTCTCTTAGAAACCCAATATATAAGTAAAGTGCAAAATAAAAGACAGACAGTAGGAAAAAGAGAGAAAAGTTATTGTAATTCAGCATGGCCAAAGTGTCTGAAAGTGTACCTTGATTTAGTATAATTGTCTCATATGTTTTATATGTTTTTTTAGCTGCTAGTCTGGCTGTCAATCTGTATGTATGATAATTAACTTGACAAAGACTTATAAAATAAATAAATAAATTTGATGCTGGCAAAAACATTTTTTTAAATGGGGGTGAACGGGAAGGGGAAAAAGAATTAAAATGTGTTATGTACATGTACCAGTTCTCCATAATGAATGTAATCACTATGCGCTGCAAACATGGACTCATACAATTTATTTTTTTAAAGTTGAAAACAAAGAGGTTGGTGGAGTAAAGTTGCTCAAGTCATGGCCACCAGGAAGCAGAGTGAGGGCAGCAAGGAGCTGGAGAGAGACAGACACCATCCCAGGGACCCAACCAGGCCCCACCTCCCAACCTCACATTAGCTATAGCACCCCATTACTCAATCATCTTGCAAAAGGGACACCTAGATAGGAACCGGAACGAAGCACATGTCAGAGCAGGTCATTTGAAGTGAGAGGTCATCTTAAGTGAGAGGAAGTGAAGACAAAGCAAATAGTGGCTTTAACAGTACACTGGTGGTGACGGTAAAGAGAGGGGGACATTGAGTTTAGAGTAGATAAATCCCTTTCCTGCAGGTGGAGAGTCCCCCTCATGCAGACAGACCCCAGATTATTTTACCAGCTGGACATGGGAAAGGGGACACAGTACTGTATATCTTTTGAATTAACATTATCTCAGGAGTACAGTTTTAACTGACAGTATCTCTAAACAATAACATTCTTTTATTAGCAAATGTGTTCACTGTAGGTGGAATATGTATATACACAGCTTCCCTTCCCTCTTAATTTTATATGTTGGGTTATCTGCCTGAAATATTCTCACTAATATCTGCCCAGGTTTTCTCTTCAGATTGAACTCAAACTATTCCTCTTTGTAAGGTCTTCCACTACCCCAAGGTAGTGATTTGATGTTCTATGAACATCTAACAATATTTATCATGCTCAGGCAAAAAAAAACCTACTACCTTTAAATATTTCTGATACATATTATGAATTATTTACATTTTATGTTGTCTAATTTTTGTGTTTCTCCAATCAGATTTTAAGATCCTTGAAGCTTATATAATTATTTTTATGTTCTGCACCCTCTCACACTCTTGCTTATAATTTACTTAACACAAAAAATTACCCCGAAATATAAGTAATATATTGCATCTCTGGAACACAACTTGATGATGATCTATTATTTCTTTAAATAAACTGTCAGGACAGATATGTTAATTTTTTGTATTTTTGACTTTGTTTACATTACTGATTGTAATTTCAGGTTAGAAGACAGATTGGTAAAAACGAATCTTTTTAGTGTTTCGGTTCTGTTTTCTAGAAAGATTTAAATAGTGCTGACAATTGTAATTAGCCCACGAGTTCAGCAAATTCTTTTCCTCCTTCAATTTCCCATCATCGTCATAGTGGAAACAAAGAAATAAAAGCCTCAAGTCCTTAGTTTTAGAGTTCGAAGGTCCAAGACCAGGTTTAAGACAAGAAATGTTTAGACAGTATTCGGAGTCTTCTTCCTGCTACCGTCGTGATTCCACGTGTCTAAAAAGAGTCTCCTGAGGCTGGGGACGTAGCTCAAGTGGTAGAGAGCTTGCCTAGAAAGCGGAAGGTACTGAGTTCGAGCCCCAGCTCCCCCCATCCACCCGAGAAAGAGTCTCCTACGTGGACAGGCCTCTTCCTGGTTCTTTCTGTGCCCTCTATAGAGTTGGAGAAGAAGCAAGAGCAGGGGACACTGGTAGAATCTCTGAGAAGAGGGCAAGCCCTCCTCCACCCCTCCATGTAGACCCCACTGTAACCCTTTAGCTGTAAAGGAAGTACAGGGTGGAGATGGTCACCCAGGAAACACACCGGGGACAGGACACTACAGGAGATCTGTGTGCAGTTTCGGATCTGGTTGCCCTTGGATGACATTGGGCCCACCAGAGTTCCTCAGCCCTGTGCAACATGGGACAGCTGATACAAACCTCTGCCTGGTGTCAAGGAAGGCTGGAGCCACCCAGACCCACAGAGAGCCACCCTGCTCCATAAGAAGGCACAAAGGAGCAGCTGAATCTTCCTAGTGGTTTGAGCGCTGGAGAGGTCTCACTCGGAGTTTAGAGAGGAACTTGGTTCAAAGCCAGAGAAGCTGGGACTCGGTGGGTAACACTGTGGAAGGAGACTGTTCTTAGGATTGTGCCCATAAGCAGATGCCAAGCAGCACTGGAAGGAGAAAGCTGGAAGCAGCTTCGGCACCACAGCGAGAATATACTTAGTTAAGGCCTTGAGAGGAAAAGGCCATCGGAAAGACAGGAAGATGAGGGAGAAACAGCCAAGGGATTATGCCCCCCTGGAAATGATTGTTTTGGCTATACCAGGATCCCTGAAGTAAGATGCCTATTTTCAGTGTGATTAGGTTGGACCATAGGAAAATAACAAATTTTCACTATTCCTGATAATGTAATGTGGCTTAGAAATTTTATAAATAGTGTAGAAATTGTCTGCTTTTGAGAATTTCACAGGACTGGTTTTATAAGCTGTCTGGTCTTATCCTTTGGGGAGGATAGTTTTCATTTTTAAGGATGTTTTCCATTTCTCCCTATGGCTGTTGATATACTCAGATTTCTAAATTATTTTTGCTTCAGTTTTGGATTTTTAAATTTTCTTAGAAGTTAGAAATATCCATTTCATTAATATTCACAAATTTAATCCCATCGGGGTATCACTGGTACCATCAGGGAATGTCTATCACTTCCTTGTCTTGGTGGTAAAACACATAATTCTGAACAGCATATATTTGTGTTTTTTTTGCTTTTTCCTCCCCCACACTTACTTTGAAAGAAATTCTTCTTTGGTGGGGGGAGCTGCTGGCGATTGAACTCAGGGCCTGGCGCTTGCCAGGCAAGTGCTCTACCACTTGAGCTAAATTCCCCAACCCCCCCAAAAAATTCTTCATTTTCACTGATTTTTAGAAAGGAGAGAGAAAACAAGTGCTAAGCAGAAGAATTTGGAATACAAGTTCCAGACATCCGAGGCAGTGTCTGAATCTTGATTCAGCTCTCCACCGTGAGGCTTGGTAAGTTCATGGATCGCCGTCTCATTTCCCTTGTCAGCAAACAAGGGGACAACAGTTGGACCACATGTGTAGGATTATTGTGTGGATTAAATTGGTGAATGCATATAAAATTCTCAGCACAGTGCTGGGCAAGTGATGCAGGAAATAATAGCTGTTGTGAAAGATATGGCTAACTGGCAGCTGGCACCCATTTCCGTCTATTTCTCATGTATGTAACTTTTGGTGCTATAGAGTTCGGCATGTGAATTCAAATTCAGCAATTGCTACTGCCTCTCCCAGGCACAGAAATACCAAGTCTGTCTGCATAAGCATAAGCAAAGCTGGCAAAGAAGCACCGGCAGCAGCGCCGTCTTCTGACCCAAGATTTCTTTCCTTTTTTCCTGGCACTGCCGAGGTGGGGCCTGCTTAGCATGCACTCTACCCCTGAGCTGCAGCCCTAGCCCCCGGCCCAAGATTTCTGACTCTTGGGTAAGATCTCATACCGAGTTCATAATCTCAATTGTTTCAGTGGTAGACTCCTCAGTCTTCATCTCCTTCCCTGTGGCAGGACAGAAACACTGTGCAATTCAGCAATGTTGCTGCGATGGTGAGTCCTGCAGGGGAATGTCCCAGCTCCATTCTCTGTCAGGTTATAAACGCCAAGCTCACTGTATTTAAACCATCTCTTTTAAAACAGTTAGAATATTGTGTTTCTCAAAGCTAATTGCTACTGATCTTTCCATATTTTCTTTCTAATTTATTTTAAATCGACACACAAAAATTGTACATATTTGTGTGATACCATGAGTTGTGTCAATACATTTATACACTGTGCAACGTTCAAATCCAGGTAAACGTATCTATCCCCTACAACACTTACCCTTTCTTTGTAGCGAAAAGAGTTAAAATCATTTTTTCTAGTTTTTTGTACTGTATATTACTGACATCTATAGTTACCCCAGTATGCAGTAGAACACCAAAACTTATTTCTTCTATTTAACCCTAAATTAATCCCAGTTGATCAACCTTTCCCCATCCCTCCCTCTCCTGATTCTCCCCAGCTAGTAACCATTTCTCTACTCCCAACTTCCTATGAATAAGATCCTGCAGGATTTATTTTACTTTGTCTGCCTTATTTCACTGATCGTAATGTTCACTTATGTTGTTGCACATGACAAGATTTTTTCCCTTTACATGGCTAAATACTATTCTACTGCACATATGAACTACATTTCCTTTATTTATCAGTGGATGGACACCGAGGTTGACCCCACGATTGGCTGTTGTGAACAGGGCTGCAGTGAACATGGGAGTGTGGATGTCTCTTCAACATACTGATTTCATTTCCGTGGTTCTAGGGCCAGTTGTGGGATTGTTAGGTCCATCGTGGTTCTGTTTTTAATGTTTTTAGAAACGTTCATACTGGTTTTCTGTAATTGTGTTGTTTTCTAATTCACTAGTGTCTGATTTAGCTTTCTTCATTCCACTTCCCTATACAGTTTTCCACTATTTTTCTTGGCTCTTAAATATTATATTTAGTTTCTTTCCCTCCTTTTCTCCGTTCTTCCCTTCCACCCTCCTTCCTTCCCTTCTTTATTTTTTTGTACTGTTAAGAGGAAAAGCATTCCAGAGAGGGCAGAAGGAGAATTACAAAGGGTCAAGATGCAACTTGTATACATCCAACTCCTCCACCATAAAGGTACTTACTGTGGATTGCCAACATGTACCAATAAAAAGTGAGAAACAAGAAAAAAGTTAAACCATTGAACACTGCATTTTTCTCTGAGAACAGCGTTGGGTTCAACCCTTATCTCAAAAAACCAAAAAAAAAAAAACAAACAAACAAACAAACAAAAAAAAAACCAAAACAAAAATTTAATGAAAGAAGGAGTAGAAGCTGAAAGAACAGGAGAACTCAAAGCAAATGTTTCCTTACTACGGAAGAGAAGTGTCTAAAAAGAATGTCCTCCAGAGTTAAGATAAATAGTAAGGGGCTAGAATTTTGACTTTAAACTGCACGCACAACTTTGCACTGTCATCTATGGCCTTTTGGCTATGGAAGACCAAGACAAAAGGTCTTCCACGGTTTTTCCCACCAACCTCTCCAAGATTTCTATGACGCAGTTTACAGTGTTACAAGGAATAACATTCACATCTTATTCTGCAATTGGAATTCCTCACATTTTCAAGTCGTGGTTTTATTCTTCAAGGAATTCCACTCATTGTCAGTCCTTTTACCCCCTCCCTTTACTCTTTAATGTTCTGTACATCTCTTAGTTGACTGAATTCCACCGACATGTTTTTTTCTCCCAGTAAGGGCTTGGGAGCAATGAAACTCTGAGCATCTACAATCCTGAGAATATGTGTCTCTGTGTTTGTAGTTGGAGGAAACCCACATGGTGAGGGATACATCTCAGAGTCATATCTCATTTCTGTCAGAACACTGTAGACGCTCGTCCTGTGTTCTCCAACATCCAAGGATTGCTATGGAGAAGGCCAAGGAGGCCTGTTTTCACCTTGAGAGCTACCCACTTTTCTACACAGAATTTCCAGAAAGGTTCTGCCTTTATTCTTAAAATTTAAAATTGCACCAGGACATGTTTTGGTGCATGTCATTCTGTATCAGTTTTTGCTTTGGACAGGTTTGCTCTTTCAATCTGCAAATCTGGTGTTCATTTCCAGAAGTATTGTATAATTCATCTTTCTTTACTATTTAACTTCATTTGTTCTAGTCTCTTTTTAAATTTCTATTTCTTTCTGAAACCTATTTTACTGTAGACCTATACGGTATCTTCTTTTTCACATCAAACTGGGTTGGTTTTTTTGTCACTCCATTTTTTTTCATTCTACATTGTGTGATTTCTTTAGATTATATATTCAGTCATGTCTCCATTTTATTCTGTCATGCTTTTAGCTCTTACGTTCATTTTTATGAGCTCTCATTTCCTTCCTCTAGTGCCTTAACATAGTTTTGAGCTCTCAATTCTCTTTTGCAAGCCCTTCTAGAAAAGGGATTACATTAGTTATCTATCATTCAGTGACACAATTGCCTCTAATTTAGTGGCGTATGACAGCACACACTGTTATCTCACCATTTCTCTTAGTCGGGAGCCTGAGTGCCACTTGGTGGGTCTTTCCTTGGAGGCTTTCACAAGGCTACAACCAAAATGTCATCTGGGGTTGTGGTCTCCTCTGGGGCTCAGCTAGGGAAAGATCTGTTTCAGAGTTTGACATTGTGGTGGGCAGAATTCAGGTCTTTGCAGATGCCAGACTGAGCATCTCAATTTCTTGCTGCCTGTTGGTCAAAAGCCACACTCAGCATCTGGCCCTCCGGCCTTCTCGCACTGAGGTTTTGAGGCACTGCCTGCTCCTTCCAGGTCAGCACAGAGAAAGACCTAATGACATGGGTCACCATCTGGTGTCGTGCAGTCACGTGCAGAAAATCATACACCTGTCCTGGCTGCAGGGTCACTGTGGCTAGAAACAAATCACACAGGAGCTTACCTAAGGGCACAAACACTAAGAGTCAGGGATCCTGGGAGGCCACCCCAGAGTCCACCCCCCGCAGCCTCGTGTGTGCAGATCCTCGAAGATTCTAGTTGCCAAGGGCCATGTGCTGCATGGCTCCAAACTGCAGAGATGTATTGACTCCAACTCTAGGGGCTTGAAGTCTGAAATCAAGATGTCAGCACGCCCACGCTCCCTCTGAACACTCTGGGAAAAAAACCTTCCTTGCCTCTTTCAAACTTCCATGGCTCTCAGAGCTCCCTGCTGCTCTGGGTCATGTGCCTCCCTCCAGTCTCTGCCCCTGTTGTCACATGGCATCCCCTGTCCATGTGTCTGTAAATTCTCTCTTCTTCTGGCAAGCATACCAGCCCTGGACTTAGGGCCACCATAATACAATGTGACCTCATCTCCCTAATTACATCTTCAAAGACTCATGCCTCAATAAAGTCACCTTCTGGGGTCTTGGCTAAACATGAACTGAGTAGGGGCGATAGTCAACCTGCTAGAGACCATAAGGAAGTATTTCTTTAACTCTTGGTCTATTAATTAGGTCATTTATCTTACACTACACGCTCTTCTTTTGCAGTTGATTTATGGTGGGGTTTTTTCATTGTTGTTCCATTTAAAATTTTTATTTGTACCTCCCAGCCTGACTTGGGTGGGGGGTAGTGAGAAGAATTTGCAGATTTCTCATCCTTCTCCCTTTAAGCACATTAGGTAGTGGAGGAGTTACTGATGAAGCTCCTTAGGCCTGGGGAGTGATGGCAGATGGCTGTCTCCTCCATTCTTCCCTCCTCTCCCTGCTCAGGCTGAAGCTCCCCAGCTCCCATCAACCTGGCTTCTCCCCTTCTATGCAGACATTCCCTCCCCTCAACCCCCTCCAGGCCCTGCTCCTCCCAGTCCAGTCATAGTCTTTCCGGGTTGCACTTCTTCCTGGGAGGGAAATCAGCATCCTGCTGAGGACTAGAGATTTGCTCTGGTTCTCAGCAAGCAGCCTCTCCCCTCATTTCACTTCACTGCTTGGTAAATCTGCTTCCTCTTTTGTAACTTGGAGTTGTAACATTTCCTCCCTCATTGAAGATGAAGTTCAACTCCTGTTTGTGTGTTTCTGTTACATTGTTTTTAATCTTTTTTATTATTGGTACATTTCTGATAGAAAGATGAAACAAAAAGGTCTTTATTTTCTGTTTTTATTTTATTGATTGGTTGATTGATTTTGCGGTACAGGGCATTGAACTCAGGGCCTTCAAAGCTATATCTACAGGTTTTTTGTTTATTTGTTTGTTTGGAGACAGGAGACAGGGTCTCGCTAAATCACTAAGTTGCACAAGCTGGACTCAAATTTGTGGTGCTCCTGCCTCAGCCTCCCAGAGTGCCGGGATTAGAGACATGCACCGCATCCCCAGCCATCAGGATCAGTCATTATAAATGTTATGGTTTATACCTAGATGTCCCCTCAAAGCCTCTTGAGCTCATAGGTGGGGTTTGGGGAGGTGATTGGATCACCAGGGTGCGATACTTACCCTGGATTAGTCCACTGATGAACTGATCGCTGAATGTGATGTTGGGATGTAAAGCCTGGTTGGAGGAAGTGGTCACTGGCAGTGGTGGGGGGGAGCTCAATCTCCCTCCCTCTTCCCTTAATCTCTGCTTCATACTGCCAGGCCAGGAGCTGTTCTCCTCGGTGACGCCCTCTGCCCTGCCTCCAGAGTGCCCTGCCTTGAAGCCAGCAAACTATGAACTGAAATATCTACAAATTGTGAGCCAACATAAATCTCTCCTCTGTAGAGCTGTGGGTGTAGTGTGTTGTGTCTCAGCAATGAGAAAGTAACTAAGACCATAAGCCAAGACGTCTCATGTTCACAGAAGACCCTCACATTTCCATCATCGCAATTACAAACCTGAGCTTTTGGCCATGCTACTGTTTCACTGTAGGTTTAGTATTCCTGTAGTTCCACATCCCCTCATGCCGGCCCCAAACTGATAGAGCATCTGGTTGTTCTGGTATAGGACAAAAAAGCATGGCAGACTGTCTTCCGGCTCTTCAGTTCTGCTGGGAAAGACATGGTCATTTACACCCGCGTTTCTTTGGTCGGACAAAGTTACATGATGAAGCCTGTCGGTACACCGGGGCCCTGCAAAACCACAGTGAGCACAGCAAGCAGCAAGCAATTTACTCCAACCTCTGTGTGTCATGCACATTGATCCATTTATGCTGATGTTTTTGTGGAGAAAGAAGGTTAAACAAAGACCACTAGCGGTTGAGGACTTAGCTCGGTGTAGAGCACTTGCCTAGCAAGTGCCAGACCCTGAGTTAGATCACCAGCATCAAAAAAAAAAAAAAAAGTAGACTACTACAATGGAGACAAAAGAAATAGAAGTAAGAATAAGTTTAGGGGAATATGGTTTCAGTTTTAGAGAGTTGAATATAAAGCATCTAGCACATTAAAACAAAATCATTACAGTAGGTCACTAAACTAAATTCGAAGTTACTCAAAGGAAAATGAATGTTTGGCATTGGATGTGTAATGTAATTGATTTTATATAACCTCAATATAAATTCAGAATAATTTAATTTCTTAATAAGGCATGAAAATAGAACTCCAAGCAAGGAACTGTGGCTCCTGCCCATAGTTCCAGCTAGTTGGGAGGCTGAGGCAGGAGGGTTGCAAGTTTGAGGTGAGCCTGGATAGTTTAGTGAGATCCTATTTCAAAATAAAAAATACAAAGGGCTGCGGGTGTTGTAGCTCAGTGATGGATAGCCCCTGGGTTCAACCCCCAGGACACAAGACAACAACGAAAAATCACAAAACCTGAATTAATTGCTGAGTAACACTACATAGAAACTCAAGCTACTGATGAAGCAAATATGGGTTTATTTTCAGTTGTTTTACTTGTAATTGTGTCCTTCTCCTTCCCCTTGTGGCCTGGAAGTTTCAAAAGCGCAGTTACAAAATGGGACTTGATCTTTAAAGGCACACAATTTTAGCAGAAATAGCAGAAGACAAGGAGAACAAACAAGCACAAAATATTTGAATGACTGAGAAGATGTAGAAAAACTAGGTCCAGGTTTGACTTTCTTCTCATTTCCTTCCTGCTGTGACATCGCCGTGAGAGTGCAGCACCCACAAATTAGCCAGAATTGTGATTAGAGTTGCTGAACCCAGTCAGCAAATGTAAAGAAAAGAAATGTGTTCTCCAGTCTTATCACAACGTACTGGAAAACCCAATAAACTTAATTAGTTCTCCAAGGACAGAAAGTACTCTGTGTTTGGACTCATCAATAGTGCGGTATATTTTATCCACTCCTTAAACTGTCATACTTCATTAAGTTACGGTAGATCTTAACTGCTTGTCCAAACTTTTCTACTATGAATTAGAAGATTTTTACACTAGAAAGTGATGTAACCCAGATTGGAACAATGAAAACAAACACACACTGACATCTGTAAGTGATATCCTTGGGTAAGTCAGATGACAATGTATAAAAGTGCACAATTCTGTCTGTGGAGGGAAGGGTGAGTGGTTCTAGAAAAGATTTAATGGTAGCCTTTCTGGCTTAGTTTGGCCAAGGTGTCTTTAAAGCAGATGAAAAAGGGAGAGCAAGTTCATGAAAGTCTATGCCAAGGTCCCACAGGAGCACCCCAGGAGGAGGGACTGAAAGCAGGCCTGGGTGCTGTGGTGGAGATGTGGGCAATGCGCTGACTGTGCCCGGTCCCTGGAGACACGGGGATTTGCAAGTGGGAACAATGGATCGGAAGGGGTCCAAGGGAATGTGGGTAGACCTGTCAAAAAGTTAGGATAGTTGTGAGAGGGAGGCCCAACGTAGTGCACAGAAAACGGAAAGAAGGTTCCCGTAAGAGACATATTTAGGAAACAAAATTGATAGTGTTTGATAATGGATTTGATGCAGGGAATGAGAAAAATTAAAGTGTTAGGCATATTGCCTTCTGAAGTGTTTAAGTACAGCAACAGAACACACTTACTTCTCAGGAAAAATTTAAAATACAGTCCTTGAAAAATCCAGTGATTACTTATAATAGGACAGAAGCAAATACTTTCAAGACTTTAATTTATATGTGCTGGCAATGATTTGTGTGCACCACTAAGAGCAGAATGACGTCTTCCTTGCCACGTCGTACACGCCTCTTTGTTCTTAAGATGGGTTATCTCTTCACCAGACTGTGACCCTGTGAGGACAGATACTGGCTCTTACTTACATCTCCCATAGACAGTTAAACTACAGCACTGGCATAGCAGCCACTCGACGATTTGCCAAGTAACCGAGTCATGAGACTCACTTCAAATTTTTCTATTATCTAAGTTATTTCTGGTGTAGTTATATATTTTTAAAGTCATTATATCAAATTCAGAATTTCTAGTTAAAACTGTTGTAGTTTAGATCTAAAAGTGTCCCCCAAAAGTCTCTTGTTTAGAGCTGGGGTTTGGGGAAGGTGGTTGGGTCACAGGGGCGCTGTGGTCATCAGCAAATCAATCACCGATCGAGTGGATTAATTCATCGATGGGTCAGGGCTGGGTGATGCAAAATAAACCTCTCTTCCTTTAAGTTGTGGGTGTCACGTATTTTGTCCCAGTGATGGGAAAATGGCTAATACAATAACTTCATTTCTTCATTTACATTTTAGCCATATAAGTACTGTGGTTCTAACCGAATATGGCTACATGACCGATATAGTCGCTTTTAAGTGTTGGTTTATTTCCAAAGCTAACAACAACATTCACAGGCCAATGGATCATGTAGTCCTAAATTTTCATACAGGATGCTGATTAATTTTTGTAACCCCCAGGATGGTACTTTTTAACAAGATTAAAAGACATGTGGAATAGATTAACAGTTTATCTTGATACTTACAGATGTCAAAGGGTAAATTTTTCATCCTGGTCAGCAGATGGCAGTATTTTACCTTGTTTAGGTAATTGACGGTTCTGTTTCCTGCGTTCTGCAGGACACAGAATTTCTACTCTATCCATGAAATAACAGTGTTTGATAGTTAACCTTATACTTTTTGACCGTAAGTAAATATTATAGAATAGGAATTGTTTTAGATTTTTAAAAAATTACACTTCTTTTTTTCATGGAGAAGATTAATTTATTCAAAAGTATCAGGTACATCACACAATCCCCAGAAAGATTAAAGAACCAACTTTGGTAACCACATAGGAACAACCAAACCAGGGTGATTGTCAAATATTTGGCAGCCACACAATGTAGGCTCCAACTAATAGGAATAGCAGGAGGCAATAGATAACCTCTATGGCTGTGCTGGGCATAACTGCTGAGCCTCAGCACTCCCCAAATCACATCTTGGAAGCAGTCCACTATGGAGGCTGTATTAGTCAGGTTTCTTCTGTGATAATGCCAAATAACAAATGATTCCCCAGTCTCCACAGTATTTTCTTTTCCATTCATGGGTCAGTTGGGGTTTGGCTAATCTTAGCTGGGCTCACCTGAGCTTAGGTCCAAAGTTTGGGTCAGGTTCAGGTCTGTTTCAGGCATCTTGATTTCAGGACCTAGCCTGAAGGCGTGATGGCTACACAGAGCAGATTCTTCTCCCCTGAGGCGGAGGCTCGAGGGGACTGATGGAAACTCTCCAGGCCCTCTAATCCCTAGATAGACCTGAGATGCCCTCACACCTGGCTGAACTCCACAGCCAGAAACAAGTCCTACAGCCAAGCCCATCGTGCATGGGCCTCAAGTGTAGACTGTCTGTGTCTGTGGTCACAAGAGCACTGCACAGTCACGCTGCCAAAGGTGTGAATTCTGCTAGGAGGGAGCCTCTACCCCACTCCCCTATAAATGGGGGGATTTGCCACCATCTTCATTAGAACAGATTCTCCTCTGCTTTTCAGCTTCACCAGTCCATCATCCAGGGCAGAGGCACCCACTGACTGCATCTTGGCTGCCAAGAAGGCTGAAAAGAAAATTTCTGGCCCCCACTGAGGATGGGGTGGAAAGTGACTTTGTTACAGGGATGCACCAAGTGTTCCTCTCTGGGAAGAATCCTGGGCCGCAGGAAGGTCGGCCATGGTACTGGGTAGAAAGAGTAACAAATGTCCACTTCACCCACCTTCTCTGGCAGACTCAGAAAGTGTGAAAACCCAGCACACCCTTGACCCAGGCATTCCTCTGCAACTATCCCCACCTCTCTCCATGCTTTCCTCTCCTTTATGCCACAGGTCTCTGAGTTCAGATCCTCCCACACACGACATCTGGTGCTCTGACCTCAGTTATGGAGAAGCCGCGTTTGCCCAACAC
>PVJO010022843.1:0-27068 GCA_004026905.1 Hystrix cristata | reverse complement strand
AATTCTTCCTGGTGGAGACAATGGTTGGCCATATTTGTTTTGTTGGTCTTACTGTTTGGTCAGTGTAAGTGTTTCTTTGCTTTCATCTCCTTCAGATTAAAAGTTATCTGATAGACTAGATAGCTAGAAAAAGTCATAAAACTAACTGCTCCCACTCTACCACCAAATATAACTTATCTTCTCTTGCTGGGTGTTCAACAACTAAGGTTTGGGAGACCAAAACTAAAAGGTAACTGGGCTAAAGAGAGCCAGTATTTTAGCTCTGGCCCTCCAAAGTCAATAAGGACCGAGGACATTAGGGGGCCTTGCTACAAGACAACCACACAACCTCCTGAGCAAGGACATTGTTAGGCCTCTGAGGTCAAACAAGAGTCAGCCAGACTCTTGACAGAGGATGAATTAAGAGCTAAAAGACTCTGATCACGGCCCCAGAAAAAATGCCGGGGGACACTTGACTGACCTCGACATATTGGGAGGTAAATTATGATTGATGGAGGGTCTGAATTTAACTTGGTTTTGAACATCCAACAAGAGGATGTAACTAGAGATGTGAATAATAATGATTTAAGCCAGACATATGAGGGGAAAATCACCAATCACTAAGCCCTGCTAAAAATCCTAAGGACCAGCTAGTTATAATTGCTATTCCAGCCCATTAAAAATAATATCTAACATGGCTCCTTCCCCAGTCTACATTTCCATTTTGTTGCCTGTGCTTTGGTCATAAATGTCTTTAATCTTTTGGTAAAGCTTTCTTTTCTTCTTTGCCTAGAGACTACCAAACCCGAAGTGGTCTTGCAGACAAAACCCACCTTAAGGCTGCAAGACATCTTCTACAGAGGCCCATTAGACAAAACCTCCCTGCTGAAGATTCCTATCCACTGCTCCCCAACTACGACCCCATTCAGCTTGAAGAAGTCAGATCGGTCTTTGCCCAGTTCCCCAACAGAAGTTACATGTTTTTTTTCAGAGGGGGGCAATGCAGGGACAGGGGTTCCCATAGGTAGGGAAAGGTAGGGTAAGGGCCTCATTAGATGATATTAAAAATGAACAGGCAATTTAAAGTCTTCAGCCTAACTCTGAAGGGCAAAGACAACTATAATCTGTTAGTTAAGAGAAGGCAGCAGGTAGTGTGATTAACATAAGAATCACAAACTTCCCCTTTATTCCTTAAATCTAAGTAACCTGTCCTTAAGGCCCCACCCATGATCTTATCCTCCGCCAAAGAACAGGCAGGGGCTGTGCGGCCAGAACAAAACCAAGGGCAAACTGAAAGACGAGCCAGGGAGAAGATTCAGGACAAGCCAGATAGCCAGTCAGATTCCAGGAGCCTATCTGGGACAGAGATCCCAGTAAGAAGGGACCATGATGAAGGGTTCACAAGTATTTCACTTTCAAATGCTCCCTACTCATCAAGTAGCTATCTATCATCTTTCTTTCCCCCTTTTTACCAATTTTAAATAAATTGTCTTCTAAATAAATCGTCTTCTCTTAGTTAAAAAAAAAAAAATAATCCAAGGTTTTGCTATAGATTCCATCAGAAAAGTGGCATGTGTTATTCCAAGTTTTCTTCTAAATTCCACTGCATGGTTCTCAGCAAAGTTCTGTACAAATTTCCAGATCATGGTAAATGCTAAGAGTAAAAGACATGGTCTTCAACGTCTATTCCACACTGTTTAGTGTTATTGTTAGTCAATCTTGCTTTAAATTGAAAATTTGGACTCTGTACCAAAAGGCATAGAGTGAGACTGTCTTACCCACACCCTTAAGTCTGAAGAATCTAAGGCCGACATCCTATCTCAGTCACTCATCTAGATCTGGAACACCATACACAAAAGTACAATTTAAATGAGAGACGCTTATTTTGGCTCTCAGTTACAATCTATAGTTGGCTGGCTCCAAGGCAGAAATATCATAGCGAAAGGGTCTTAACAGGAAACTGCTCATGTTGTGGCATCCAGCAAGTGGAGAGAAAAGGGAGGAGCCTGGAGGTCAATGAACCCTTCCACGTCACCACCCCAGCAATTTTCCTCCAACCAGGTCCCACCTCCTAAGAGCAGATCAACTCTAAAAGCCCCATAATCCAATCACCTTCCAAACATTAGGCTTTGGGGGTATTTTAGATGTGAATCGTAACAAGTCCTAAATCAGTAAAGTAGTTCAGTATACTTGTTTTGTTAGATTTATTGTACTCTATGCTTTCCCTCCATAATAGCAAATCGGTTATATAGTAAAAGCAACTCTTATTATATTAATGCTATTCTGCAACAGTGGCTGCTATCATCTCTTATTTATCGAATTATATTTTTTGCTAGCCTTTTTGGATTTTGTGTGTAAACACTCATAGACACATGTAATAAAGAATTCATCTCCTCAGGGTAGGATAAGAGAAGCAGGCTGGAAGTATACAGATCTTCACTGTTTTACATAAGGAGAAAGTGAAAAACAGAGCAAGATGAGAAAAAGGGACTTTTATTAAGTGATCTTGAAATATGTTTTTGATTATGAGTAGTAGCTTGGCGAAGGTTGTCACTTTGTGTCCTCATTGTGAGGCAGTATCATCTCTGTCTTTGAAAACAACTCAGGTTGGCTTATAAAGCCAATCTACAAGTGTATTGCCAAGTATTAGGTAAGCAGATTTACTAAATCTTATGTCTATCTAACTTTTCTAACAAAAACAAAAAAAGGAGGTATATGAGCATTACTTTTGCTCCCTGCTTGTCAGTCAAAAGAAAAGCATATGAGTTTATTGTGCTAAGAAAGCTATCACTCAACAAAGCAGCTTTGGGTTAGCATTAAACGTGGGACTGCACAAATTATTTCTTGCAAGTCATAAAGGGATGCTAATGAGTATCATGGTGAGAAACCTCTATTGCTCATCATGCAGCTTCAAAGCTAACATTAATCCAGAGGCTGTGTGAATGCTGCTCACTAAACACAAAAGGCTTCCTTTTTTTTTTTTTAATGTCATTATATATTTTATATTTGGGACACAGAAACACAGTGTGCAGCCACTGAAGTATTCTATATTAGGCAGGAACAAGAAGAGCAATATGCTGGACAAAGAAACAAGTTGAATTAAAGAAATCTAAAATTTTAAAGATCCTCTGAATCAACCCAGATATAACAACAATTAGAATGGAAAGAGATGCATTGTGTGACTTGGACATAATGATAAAAATGAAATGAATAAAATGCAAATTAAGTATTCTAAGATAATAGTCTACTACCATAAAAAGCATAGCTTTCTCATTCTCACTCTTTAAATTGTTGAAATTACAATTAACTGGCTATCAAAGACATGATTCCATCTCCTTTTGCATACTATAAAAATAGAAAATGAAGAGATGGGTATTTTCATTTCTGCAGGCCACTTGTTGGATTCCTCAGTTCAAATGCCACCAATTTCATTTTACATTCTAAGAATATTTTAATAGAGTCCAATTTAGAAAATTTTGGATATAAGGAACAATTTAACTTAAAAGAGTAGAATTAGCAAGAGATTTTGTAAAAGGATTACTCAGAATCAAAAGCCATTTGAAGGGGATAACAATCCTTGTGATATAGGTCAATACTAGATACATATGTAGGATAATTTGATGGACACTTGTGCTAATTATATTTATTCATATGGTTTAGTAATTAACTCTAGTTTTCCTTCAAGAGAACTATTCTGTATATTCACTCATCTGTGCATAGAACTTCAAATTCATATATATATAAACATACATGTATAAAAAAATTGATAGATGATAGAGAAAAGATACAAGGAGAGAAGAGTGACTGGGGAAATCCTAACATGGAAATTATTCTTTAATTTTTCCACAAAGCATACCACAAAATTCCAGTAACAGGGTCCTACGATGTTGTTCCCACTTCTACACTGCGTGACTGTTCTATTATCAGCAATGTTATGTGCTTTCTCATCAGGGTTCATTGAGTTCTGGGCAAATAGCAGACAAATTCCCAGTCAGCTATTTTTGCTACTGTAATGAGGGTAGAAGTTTGATGACTGGCAAAAATTACTGCTGTGCTTATATAATAAGCATCATATTTCATTCTATTTATTCCAAATAGTAATTCAATATCCTGTTGTACAGGCATCTCCTCAGGTTATTATTACTTGGTTGAAGGAAATTTCAGCTTAAAAAGTCACAGAATTGGACTCTAAAACATTTCCAAATTTTGTCTATTTCTTAGGAATTGATGACAGCAATAAATAAACTCTCAGCAAAGTTGAAATTTTACAAAGACAGGAATTCATTGAGTTGAATAAAACATACTTACTGTCTATCCTCTTTTCATTTTGTCATTTGCTTTGACAGAATTATATACCACAGATTAACACTTACAATGAGGTGTACGAAACCCCTTCAAGATTAACTAATTCAAATGAAAGGGGGCTTAATAGCTTGAAAAGATAAGAAAATATTAATCTTTTATTTTCTGAAATCACAATTTTCTAAGGGTAGATATTAAATGTAGCTTTATTTCCTATTTTTGAACTCCATTCTGATAACCCCTGGTTCACTTTTGTGAGTCTAACAAAAGCGCTCTCTTCCCTTTCACATTGGGATCACTAAATTATGACGATTTCTCTAGAACAGTAATTTCTATATGAATAGAGACTGGAACTATTCAACGATAATAGCAAAATCAGATTGCGTATGACTTCCACCTTCTTTAAAACAAAACTCATCAGAAAAAGTTTAGAGGATTCATTATAAAATGGATAAGAAGAAATGTGGTTGAACTTCTAAGGTAATGTACTCTGAACTGAATTGCCTTTTCTTACAAACTGCATGATCTTGGGTGATTTATTCACACTTTCTGCACTTGCTTCTCTCAAAACAGAGTATAATATTAACATCCTTAAAGAGAAGTGAACAGACTGTTTCATAGAGTAAACTGTATAGCAGTGAATCTAGAATAACAATTAAACTAGTTCATCTTCACTTATTCAGGAATTACCTAAAAAATTTATTTTATCTAACTAATCAAAATTTCTTAGCCAATTATTATCATTTCGAACATGAAACTTTCATTGCAATTTAAATCAACTTTCTCATGCATTAATATTTAATGTACTTAGGCCTAACCCATAAAAAAACACTAATCCTATGAGCAGACTGGGTGACAATGAATGAAGAATTATTAATGTTGGAATTACTGCTTTTCTTGATGTTATCTATCAGGTTTGATTATGTCAAACACTGAAATGTATTTAACTGAAAAGCATACAGTTATTTAAGGTATGTTTTGCTTTATTTTATTGACTATAAGATGATATCCTATTCCTTGCACTATGTATCAGATATGGCATAATTGGAGAAGCTAAAAACACACTATGGCCTTAAATTTGGTTGTCTTTTCTCAGATCTTTGTTTAAGAAAATATATTCTTTCAGAAATTTTAATATGGGTAGGTGTCAAATGTAGGCATTGATCAATACAAAATGTCATGATAACCTGGAAATATGAAATATTGATATTTGTATAATCATGTTTTTGCTATAGAAAATCACACAGTATATTGTCTTTGAAATTCTCCCTCTGAAGTTATTACTTTCTTGTCACCAAATGGATATGTTTGATCACCAATAAACTTATTTCCTCTCTTATTATCGAGTCATTCTTACATGTGCTATGAATCAAGCTGCTCTGCAGTCCCTAGCAGGTAGGAGGAGGAGCTTCTCCCGCCTCCCTTGACGAGTTGTTTTTTATTGTTAAAATACAAACTATAAGACTAGATATTTTTTCTGACCATAAATGTATTCTGAAATTTTGATTTAGTGATTTTCATATGTTATGTATATGTGTGTATAGATAGAGAGAGCTCTTTGTTGTTTTTTCATGTGTATACTTTCACCCGTTCTTTACCTGGTGACCTTGGCCCATTTCCTCTTTTGAGGGCAAATCATTTTTACAATTAGTCCCACATTTATGTTTACATCAGTAGTTTACTGAAGATTAGTTTTATGCCTAAATCCTCTTTGATTATTACCCCAAGGTGCAGTGTTTACATATATACTTTTGTTTATATAACATTCACTGTGCATGTCAGTATTAAACACTCCTTTTTATTATGTCAGAGGTTAATCAACATGCCTGGAGTCATAACCAAACAGATGTGAATACTGGTATTTAAATGTGGAACAAGTGCTTAAATGAGTCTTTTGAGAGTCGCAATTGTGGGTTGTGCCATTAAGATAATGTCAGAGTTACTTAATCTAGACCTGTAATGGACCTCAGTGAATTATGCTTTGCTTCCATTCTTAAAAAAGCTCTTGTAACAGGTGCCTTACTATACTCTCTCAGTAAGATTTTTAATCCTCATTTTTAATGAGATTATGAGGCATTAGAGACATTCAGCACCTTGTTCAAAGTCACTTAATAATCCTTGGGGTGCTGAAGTAGTAACTGGGCATATAGGAAGCATGCGACAGACACTAAAGCTATTACTTAATATGTAACATGACATATTTAACTTTTCAACTTTTATTCTCCTTATCTTTAAAATGTAAAGGTTTTACTAGATGGCATCTAAGTTCTCAATGAGCTCCACAATTCTAACTTTTATTAACATCACATAAATTTGTCTTTACCCAAATTAGCATTGCCATCTTCCCATCCAAATTCACTCTTCAAGTGTGCCATGCTATGTAATGACAAATACCTCAGGACCTTATTTTATAAATATTTCAGTGCTCTTCTATCATTCTGGAACTATTTTAAGTCTAAAGATGTCTGCATATTACAGAACATTCAACTACCTAGATTTGTCTATAAACTACCTTAGCCACAGTTTCCAGTCCTTGGTAGTAATGACTGAGTTTTGCATTGGATAATAATTTACTGTGTAGGTTATCTTTTTTAATTTACTATGTTTCACACAATCATTGGTGTCCCTTCAAGATACAAGTGACATCCTTATCCATTATGACAACCAAACATTTTTGAGTCATTCTCAAATTACCATAGGTGACGATCACTATTCTAGATATCCTCAATAATATGAATAAAACATTTTGTGCACTAGCCTTATTATGATTTTTTTTTCTTTTTTCAAATTAATTTTATTGGTACACTTTAGATATTTATAATGATCATATTCATCATAGGGAATTTGTAACTGTACATAATACATCTTGATTCTTTTTTACCCCATCCTCTCCTCTATCTTCAAACTTCTTCCCTTTCATATTTACAAAAGCTTTGTTTCCATTTTTTTCTCTATTTTCTTTTGCTTTTACTCTTCCCTTCCCCCTCCCCACTCCCTTGTTCCTGTTCCCATTTGAACATTTTCTTCGTATTTCATTATAGCTATTATGTTTTTTTGTCCTTATTTACCCTTTCAGCTTCTCACACCAGAGAAACAACATGTTTATTCTTAAGTGAAATATGGTTATGTATTTGAACAGAAAAAAATTACATAATTTTCTTCTCTTCTGAGTAAATTTTAAAAAGTAGTTCTAGAATAAATTATATTCCGCCTAACTTGAATTGCCAAACTGTCACTACAACTTGGAAGCTACTGCTCATTAATAAAGAAAATGGAAAAGCAAAAACAGAAAACACACACACACACACACACACCAGCAAATGCATGATGTTTTGTACCCCTTAAGACTGGAAAATTGAACTCCACAAACCAATTAAGGCTCGATTTTCTGGATTTTTTTTTCCCCACCTGTTTCTTCTCTCTGTCTGCAGAATGCAACCCTTATAGACAATCCACTGCAGGCTTGCACATGCCCAACCTCATGTGGCTTTCCATTAAATACTTAGATGTTTGTTTGTAGCTTGTTGTAAAATCCTGCTGCCTCATGGAACCACTGGAGTTCTCCCAGGGATGAACAATTTTATTTTGGTTGTTCTTTCCTTTTCCATGAGATATCTCTTCTTATCACTGGTGTGAAATTCAAACAACTTTGCTATTTTTAAATAAACTCATTATAATTTGGGGGTAGGGTGGGAAAGAGAAAGGGCAAGGAAGGAGGCAAACACACACATGGGGAAATAACAGCACGCATATTTTAAAGAAAATAATTCCTTTAAAACACAAGTAAACCCGGGAAAAATCCCATTTATTGAAATTTATACTTTGGAAAAACAAACTATTACAGCTGGTATTGGGGTGTCCCCCCCAGAGCCTCAAGTGGTCATAGATGGGACTGGGGCTAGGTGTTCGCTGCTTGGATCAAGGATGTGAGGCTGGGATGAAGGCTACCCTACCCTGGGTGTGAGTACTACCTGCCCCAAGGGTAGGTAGTGTGAATAAAATATAAGGGACAGAAAGAGGGTCTCTGCTTGTCGCTTGTTGCTTCTTTCCTACTTTACTGCCTTCCTGCCTTCTGCCCACCATGAACTGTTTCTCCTTTGCGAGGCCTCTCTGCCAGGCAACCCCGCCTTGGAGCCAGTCAACTATGAACTGAAACCTCTCCAAATTTTGAGGATATTGGGTACTTTGTCTCAGAAACAAGCAAACTAAGCCACCAACTGAGGAGGGATTTTTTATTCCTACAATTATTTCATTTGGTTTCTTTGAGATACCTATAAATTATAGCATCTAAGTAAGGGTCCTTAGTAAATGGCCAGGGAAGTCTCTTTCTTTTTTCCTGCCTTTTTTCTTGTGTCATATATTAGTGAGCAAGTTTTGTGCTGCTCATACTGAACGTGGCTAGCTAAAGATCAATGCTGATAATTGTAGTGAGCCTTTCCTGAGATTGGTTTGGGCAATCGAGGGTTAGGACAGAAGGCCTGGATGCCATAGCGATGTCCTCTTCCTTTCATCACACACAGTGCTGAAGACAAGAAAGGGGATCCCAATAATCACAAGCAAGAGGTTCAGAGTTCAAGTTTCTTGCGGGTCCTAAACTATCACCCTCTGTCTAGGTAACCAGAGGTTCTATAGTGGCTGCCACTGATTATAAATGTTTTTGAGAGTATTCAAAATTCTTTATGAACAAATGCGCTTTTCAAAATCACAACAATTATAGTAATACTATATTTAAGAAATAATTGTAAGGAAATATGAGGTTCTTATCTTTATAATTTAAAAATGATAGTAAACATGGTATTTATACATTATTATAGTCTGATTAGAGTTGATTAAAGGAAAAATTAGAATTTTTTTCTCTTTGTCTGCCATTTTATTGTCACAATTTATCAACATTTACTTGGAACTGTTTTGTGCTATATATAAGAGCAATTATTTTGTTTTCTTTTTTATAGACCAGTGAACTAAGGCTACTTTCCAGATTTGAACTTAATGGTATATGGCAGAGATTAAATGGAGAAGAATCTAATTCCACCTTATAAGACAATACACCACCAAAAAATGGTAATCTAGCAATCTACATTAAAAGAAGTAACCAAAAAAAGCACAAAAACAAACAAAACTGTACTCATCCTATTGCCCAAGAAGAAACCCAGAAAATACATTCAGGTTTAGAAGGTCCTATTAAAACTTTGAGTCTTCTTCATATCTGTATAAATGTGAGTAGGTCATAATCGGGTAGATTCTGGATTTCCCCATTGGAAAATGAGAATGTAGTTCTTACAACCTCGCAGTAATTATTGTCTATATGTTATAAAGCATTTATAATTAAAATGTTTAAATATAATACTAAGGAAGATATAAGATGATATATGTAATACGGAAATAGTTTTGGAGTGCTCTTTCAAGAACTTTCTTTTCTTTAGTTACCAATTTTTATTCAGATTTATTTCCTTTAAATATAAAATTCTAAATTTTTTTCTAAATTCTTTTGAGCTTTTCAATTATTCTAGTTGTATCAATGGTACATTAGAAATCTAATTGATTTTTGATTAGAATATTGGCATTCCAAAATTGTCTTGGTATTAGAAAATATTATTGAGATTGACTGCAGTTACTCCAAGAAACCAAGGTAAATTTGTCCATATCGAAGTGACACCAGAGTAGTACGTTACTTTACCTAAAATATATTTGTTTCTGTATTTCTAATGTCTGTGTTTTAAGCCTTTTAAAATATGCTGTTTGCTACTTAATCGCATGTATATTTTGGAAAAGGGGCTTCACTACTAAATCTGTACATATTTTATTCTCTCCATTTTTGGTACAGTTCTATAACATCTCAGGAATGACTTTTACCACCTTTACTATTATCTTTCTTTTTTGTAGTCTTTAAAAAGCATTTATTCACCCTTCCTTTGTATTTATTTTTTAGGGTTTTCAGAGATGGACTTTCAGACAGTGATTGGATAACTGAGGCTCTACATTCATCAAGTAGGTTGATGTACTGACGAAATGATAATTTGACGGCATTACTGTGAGGTGAGGATGGAAACAGGAGATGGAGACTAGTTGAAGGGGGCAGATAATAGAAATGTGATCTTGGGTCTGTCTGTCTCTGTCTTTGTCTTTGTCTCTCTCTCCCCTACGTGCCCTTTCTTGGGCTCTTTTCTCTCTCTTGGCTGCAATGGGGTGAGCAGCTTTGCTCTGCTGTACCTTTGTGCCATAATTTTCTCCCTCAATTCAGCCCACACAGCCATGGAGCTAACTTACTATGGCCTGAAGTTTCTGTAACTATTAGCCTAAATAAAGCTTACCTCATGTAAACTGTTTTTCTTGAGTATGTTTTCACAGCAATGAAAAGCTGACTCATATTATTGTCTAAATTTTGAATGTCAAGTGACAATTTTTCACTGTAGGTATTTTATATGATTTGATGATCTACCTATAAATTTATAAGGTAATAAATATCATGGCTATTAAAACTATTTAAAATATGAAAACAAATGATTTTTTTTTCTTTATTAAAGTAATTTGATGTCTTCTTTCCTCTGGTACTGCAAATAAAAATTTTCTGTTAGGAAGAAAAAACATATCATGATTACGAGTTTATTGAATTAACTTATTTAATTCTCCTAAGGACAAAAATACTATCTCTATCTTACTTTTGGGGAAATTTAGGCACCGAGACAGGTTGAGTATCTTCCTTAACATAACACTGCCTGCATCATAAGTGGCAGAGTCCTGATCTGAATGTAGGCAATCTGATTCTATGTCTCATCGTGTTTTCATTCTCAACAGATGAGCAGCCATTCTAATTCTAACAGGTTTTGATCTCTGGGTTCTTCTGAAAATATTCCTTCCAACATGGACTATTTATATTTCATGTTTTACAGGGCAGAAAACATTATTTACAGGAAAATATCTGAATCATTAGTCAGAATAGTAACTAATAATGATTGCCATCATATCTTAATTTTATATATTTTTTCATATGAAGAAAAAAGAAATTTGTGTGATTATTTAGCTATAAGTAAAGGTAAATCTTACTGCACCAGCTTCTTATATACTAGTGGGAAAGATGAAATTATATCTAGAAAAAGTCCATTAGAAATGTTAAGTGCTCTATTGTCTGACTTGTTACTCTTTCAAGTCCCTTTCTTTACGACCTACTTGCAATCTATTCTCTGCAGATTCCTCAACCGTTTTCATTGTGTCATACAAAACAAAATGAGCCATGTTGAGCCTACCATGTTCCTGTATTTGTGTACAGATCTGTTTTGAAGATCCCTAGAAGTTATTATATCTATTTTTCAACTCTTCTTCATTTTTCAGTTCTCCACATCCCACCTTCCACTCTATAAATTCACTCAAAGAAGCTTTTTCTAAAACCGCCAGGGAATTTCAGTCTTAAAATCGGTAGGAAATTTTCATTATTCATCTTTTGTATTTTCTTCAGGAACTATCTCCACTTTGAGCATTTCTTTTTCTGGAATATTCGACTTGGGATCTTCCCAACAAACAGTTGCCTGGGTTTTCTTGTTTCTTTCTGACTGCTTTTAGTTCACTGTTTTAGATTCATATCCCTACTGAATAATAGATTTCTTCAGGAAGGAATCCTAGGCACTGTTTCTTCCTCAACTGATTTTCTCAAATTAGAAAATGCCAACACATACAAAGCTTGAAATATACACCATGTATTATTGGGTTTTTTTAATCAAAGCCTCACTATTAATAGAAGTTTCTGATCCATATTTAATAATCTTCACAGGTGTATTTAATATGTAATCTTGGAAGGATGCAAGTCTTTTCACTTCAACGCATATCTACAATCATAAACATGGTTTTAAGATTTTTCTGTCTCACTGAGTGATACAACCATGTGTGTAATTTCGCAAAAAATCAATAGGCTTTTTTTCTCAATATTATTTCATTCTCACTCACTATATATCCCACCTGTTATCAAATTCTGTTTACTTTTTCTCCTAAGTATCTCTCAAGTCCAGGAGAGATATTTAGGAGAAACTAGGATATATTCCGCAAAATAAATCACTTTAGAAGACTTTAGGTAGTTATGTATATTCATTATATCCTACTGTATTAATCAATTTCCCCTCACTGAGACGACATACCCAACATCTGTAATTTAGAAGAGATTTATTCTTGCACGGAGTTGTAAGAAGAGTCACCCCATTGTTGACTGGTGCCAAGGAAGAGATGGACAGTGGAAGGGCATGGTGGAAGAAAGCTCTTCACCTTATGGCAGCCAGAAAGCAAAGAGAGAAAAGAGAAACTGGGGATCAGAACACCCCCTTTTTTAGCACCCCCCATAACTTACTTCCTCTGACCAGACCCTGCCTCTGATATACAAGACTCTTGGGAGTCATTTTAGATATAAACTATAACATCCTGCCCCTGCTCTCCAAAGGGCCTGTGTCCATCTCATTGTGCAAAATGCATTTAGTCCATTTCTAACAGTTGCCAAAGTCTTAAGAGTTCCAGCATTGCTCAAAAGACCCAGTCCAAAGTTTCCTCCGAGACTCAAGTCAAACTCTTAGCTCAGAACCTCTGTAAAAATAAAAAATGAAAGTTAAATACTTCCAACATACAATGCCTAGGGTAAACATTCTCATCCAAAGGAGAGGCATGGGAGAAAAAGAATTTGAGTAAAGCAGTATCAAAATCTAGCAGGGCAAATATGAAGTCTTGTAGCTTTATGTGTAGCACCTGAAGCAGGATGTAGTGAAATGTCAACTCCAGAGAGGTTGGGCAGCCTCACCCCCAGCACACTGCTAGTTGTGGACAACACGAACTCTCCCTTGGGCTGGATTGGTTCACTACCTGGGGTTTTCCTTAGAAGACCTTCCATTCTCTGGCATGTCCAGTTTTGTGGGGTCTCCCTAGCACTTTCTTTTTGTTTTATCCTCAGCACTTTCAACTATACTCTCACAGCTTCACACACTGTGATCTCCAGGAAATATTGCCTGGATTCCCAGGTCTACTTCTGAAATACAGACGGAAGCTTCTATGACCCTACAACTGTTGTATTCTGCATGCATGAAAAAAATAGTGCCATGTGGGTAACACCAAAGTCTGCTGCTTGAATGAGCAGTGGTTGGGCCCTGTGAGTGACAGATGCATTGGTTTCTGATTGCCTGCGTGGCTGAGCAAGGCAAAAATGAATACTGAGAAACCAATTTGCTAGCAGCCTTTCTGGAGCAAAAAACCCCTGTTACGGTTAGGTGCTGGTCATTTCTGGAGATGCCCTCAAGGTATGTTTCCAATTTTTCTTTATGAAAAACACTTGGCTTCATTTTAATGGCTAAACTTTGCCACAATTATATACCCGTTTGTCCCATTTATAGGCACTTCCTTTCTGAAGAAATAGCAAACTTTTCAAATAATTTAGTTCTGTTTTCTTCCCCTCATTTTCCCTTTGCATCTGACTAACAACAGTCAGTAGTACTATGCCACGGCTTGAATGTTTGGCTGCTTCAAAATTTCCTCTATCAGATTAATTTGTCCACAATCCTTAATAAGAGTCTCTCACAAAATCTCAGGATATGGGCAAAATGCAGACAAACTTTCTTATGTATAATACATATGACCTCTATTCAAATGGCCAATGGAGCCCTTGTTTCCCACTGAAACCTTATCAGCCTGGCCTTTTTTGTCCATCTTCTTATCATCATTCTGCTCATCTCAGCTTTGACCAATACCACATGTAAGGCATTGCTTACAACATTTTAGAGTTTCTCTAGCCAGCACTTCAAATTTTTCCAAACTCCTCCCACAAACCAGTTCCATAGGCTTCTGGACCACTCAGGGAGGTACAGTCAGCAACAATCTTACTCCTCTAGTAGCAATTTTTTTTTTTTTGTATTAGTCATTCTCCCATCACTGAGACAAAATACCCAGCATCTTCAAATTAAACAAGGAAAGATTTATTTTGGCTCATAATTTTTCAAAGGAAGATGTCCAATATCAAAGGAAGATCCTAGTCAGATGTCTTCAAAGAAATGACATAATGGAAGGAGATGGCAGGGGAAAATTGCTAACTTCATGGCGGGCAGGAAAGAGAGAGAGAAAGGAGGACCTGGGGACAAAAACATGTACTTTTATATCTAACTCCCATTGATATGTCTTTGCTCACCAGGCCCCATTTTGAAACACAAGACTTCGGAGGAGGAGATATTTTAGATTTAATCTATAATTCTTACTATAACAAATGAGCAACAGGACCACGAATAATTTTCTTACTTGCAACCTTTTTCATGTAATTTCCTGTGCCCTTCCATTCTCACTATAAATTCTGGTGTGATTTGATTTGGTTACTACAGTATCACCATGTGCCACTAAGAAGGAGCTGAAAACACTTGTGCGGTGCGGCTCATCACCTCTTTCCTTTCCTGGGCTTCCTGCCACTGACACCAGGTGACAAAATGTTATTGAGCCCATTAGATAACGGGTGACATAACTCAGTCATCCTGGCTGGCCGATCAGCAGACAACGCTCAGATGCAGAGTCACATAGCTGACTAGAAGTTGCCTGATAAATGTGAAGGTGTATTGATCAACAATAATTCATTATTCCTTAAACTAGTGAACAAAATAAGTGATGATTATTTTAAGTCATTTCAAGTGGGTAACTGATATATCCCTTCCAAGCTTTTTCCAGTCTGCATATAAAGTGATTTTTTAAAGCAGTCAGTTCATGTTATGTCATCTCTGTTTAATCTTCTAATAGCTAAGAATCACTTTTAAAATAACATAACTCATGACATGGGTTAGCATAGTGTTGCTTCTACTGTCTATTTCTTGTAAACTCTTACTTTATACTCCTTTGTCTTGGTACAAACCAGTATAGACATCTTTCATGCTCTCCACTTTCGTATGGCCTCATTATGGTCTATTTTCTCCTAAATTAATGTCCTTCCCTCTGGGTACTTTTTTATATTTACTCATTATCTATTTTTCATATTTCAGTTAGTTCATAAATTCCAGAGTGACATCATTCCCAAGGTCAGATCACACTATTTTTGTACATCATTGTAGCACAATGTATCTTCCCTTGTGGAGGTTAGTCAAGTTGTGATACTACATATATGTGATTAGTAGTCTGCTTTTTTAGTGAAGTGCGAACTTGTCTTCCTCACTGACTTATTTTCAATGATTAAAATAACATCTAGAATATACAGTCAATAAATAATTATGGACATAATACATAAATGAGAAATTAATTTAATTGAAACATGTTTAGAGAACAATTATAAATTTTATTAATTCATAGACTAACAATAGCACAGTGTAGATGTGAAGTTCATTCTGTGTCATGACAATACATAGATTGCCAAAATTTTGCATTCATAAAAATTAGTTGAGTAAGGAGCTAAAGTGAAAAATCTTCATCCTTAATGCCACAGAATGTGGTTAAGAAATTCTGGAATATTATCCATGAGCCTATATTTTTAGCAAGCCCTCAAGTTAATTTAAATGTGTGGGTTTCATAGAACTTACTTTAAGAAATACTGACAATTGAATTTTACCCACTCCAGGTAAAAATTGTTTTCTCTATTTCATTTTAGAACAGTTCAAGTTACCTATTGAAATGTTCTCAGGAAATGTAAATTGGTTTTAATATTGGTCTGGGAAACCATAAATGGAAAACGAATATGAGCTGAAAACTGTAACATTGGAAATAAAAATATCTATTACTTTTTAGCGACAAAGGACTCGTGACTATTTTTTGATTTTGATTCATTCATCCTACCTCTCCCCCCACCTATTGTCACTGGTAATTGACAGCTAATTACATATAAAGAGAGAGAACTATATTTTGTTCTAAGTCACAGAGAATAAGCTGCTTCTTAAAGGGTATATATAGATTCATTTAATCTTACAATTCAAATATTTTCTTAGTTCAACTAACAAATTGGGACTCAGTGTCCTAAACAAATTATTTTTGAGCAAGATAAATGTTTCATTTGGGGATGATTTAGCTCTTAATGTTCCAAAGTTACAAAGTGCCCACTATAAATAAAGAAGATTTCTATTATTTGTTTGGTATTAAGTATACAAGTTTGCATATACTCATTAAATTAGAGGCTTCTAGAATTTCTTAGGGGAAATAGACATGGATGTTACCTCTAATAATAAAGTGGAAAGAGAGAAATTCATGTAATATTTGTTTGGTCTCTGAAGGGAACACCCAAAAATCAAAATAGTAAGAATGGCTTGGTGATTGCCCAGATTTTCTCATTTGTCTTTTCCTTTGAAGTGGTTTCATGTGGTACAGCTGAAGGCAGGAGAAAGACAGCTAAATGACTAGGGCAGAGATAATAAATCGAAGAGATATCTGTCCCCACCATTTTTTCCCGAGGATACTGATATGAAGAGAAGTCAAAGGAAGGCAAATAAACTATTTTTATTTTTATGGGATTAAAAAAAAAACAAAAAACTCCTCAATGTAGTCACTGAGACATTCTTGGCTTATACTGCCTTTGTCTTTCGACCTGGAATAATTGTTGCATTCACTCTGTCTCATTCAACAGACCCGATTTTAATATTTTACCTGTTTTCCTGGCTCCAGCAAACTATCGTTTCTTTACTCTTGTTCTTAACAGTTTGGCTAAAAGCGAAGAATTGCCGCTTAAAAAGAAAGCTATTCACTACTTTTTACAAAAGAATACTTTTCAAATAGGAAAATGTAGCTTGTTATAAAAATATGGGACCTGGAATATTTTATTTGTTCTCTACATTTTACTTGAAAATTTAGAAAATTTAGAAGATTATCTTTCTTAGAAAGGTTTTCTAGGACTTTATAATGAATAATTTTGCTTTCTCTGTCTTTGTTTGTTTGGATGTGTGTGTGTGTGTGTGTGTGTGTGTGTGTGTGTGTGTGTGTGGTTACATTATCTTATCTTTGCTTTTTGGCTCAGATCTTATGAAAATTTACATGTTAAAAAGTCTGCTAGTTTCTTCTGCAAATGAAGTTTTCCCATTCAGGTATGATTGCTTTTTAATTCCATCTTGCCACTTCACACTCCCATTTATGTTGATAAATAATAATCTACTAAACAAATACTATCCTATACCATGAAGTAGATACAACAGCTGATAATACCAACTGATCCTTTCTTCTTGGCTAAGGCAATGACAATATTATCATATATTTCAATTAACAAGAACCCAGGCCTTTTTTCATCACCATCATCTAATAGTGAATAAGTTACCAATTCATTTTAGAAAAGATGATTCATCATTGTTGTGTGTTGCTATGAACATGGAGCTTCTCCAATTATATGAAATATATACCTAATGGGGGAAATTACTGTATTTTCTCATCTAAAATTTTCAGTGAATCAATGCATGATTCCCAAAAATATTTCTTCAAAATTATTTTAAAAATGATATACCCTCTTAGTTGGCTTGGCAAATGTTACGAGCTGGTATCCAGTTTATAAAATTTCCTAAATTTGAAAATACTAGATTCAGATTCTGAACATTTTATTTTGTTCTTATTTAGCATTACCTTCTGATGATTATATTCAACAGTAATCGTACTCCATAAGACATGCTTTGTGAGCACCATGCATATCTGTCCGCTATCCTGTTGTTCACGATTTGGTTTTGATTTACTATTGAGGAGAGTGACTCTGTAGTGTGTCAATAAGATAACCTGCCACAGTTCCATGGATACTGGTAGAATATAAGATAGTCTTTGGACTGAGTCTTGACTCTTGCAAGAAAGTGTGAATTAGGCTAGAATTAGTGGTGGTGAACCTAATGGCAAGTGTACTGCAGCGAGCTGTTTACATCATTGAAATCTCTAAATGGTTCGCCATCACTGGTAGATGATTTCTGCATACCAGGTGAGTTGTGTTAGAATAGAGAAACTCTAATCCTCCACCAGGGGTGCTGAATCTTGTATAATCACTAGTAAAAATGTTGGCTCCCTTTCTTTGGAGAAGACCTGGTCTCTATATTCTAAGGCTGCATGCTGTGCAAAGATCTTTGAAAAGATAATTGAGAACAAAACTGCAATTGGTATCTCACTCAAAATACACACAAGAAGCTTAAGAGATCCATGAGAATAATTTCTCAACATTTATATTCTTTATTTTTCCTCTCTGACACATAGTAAGGTTGTTACTTGGAAATTTTTAAATACAGTCTAAATCAGAAAATCCTGAACTGAGTGGTGTAAAGATCTTGTATCAATGCTATTTTCATGTTTTTGTAAATAAAACAAATAACTGTGTTAGAGCAAATTGCAGGTTGGAAGGGATAAAAAATATAAAATGTGTCAAAATAAGTCTTTATGAGAAGATTATAAGTTCCACGAGGAAAAACTACTGTATTTATAAAATAATGTCCTTATTTTGCAAAAAGACAATAATTTTCTAGAGTTGGTAATAAACATAGTAAAATTGTTTTAATAAACATAGTAAAATTATTTGCCTGGAATTTTGATTTGCAAACTTTTGATTTTACTTACAAAACTTTCTTACTTGTTTTTAGAGCTAATGTATGAACAGATAAAATAAAACTCAGGCTTTATTATGTGTTTCAAAGGATTTCATCAATATTCTATTTGTAAGATGTTGATGTGAAATAGTTTTTAGAAAAAATTCCCTGTTTGTGGGTCTAGTTCCAGCATTTAACTATACTCGTTTGCATCATTAAAATGCAAAATTTAGTGTGGGATTTGAGGGAGGACTTTGGTCTTTTTTACTCTAGGGAACTGCAAAAATAAATGCATTTCTTTAGAAGTAATTTTACCGAAAATTTTATAAGTCATATAAAATTATGTTTATAAATGTTACTGGTGATCTAAGACAATAATGTACACAAATGAAGAGTAAACTGTAATATCTAAATAATTACTTACCCCTCACTTTACAATTTATATTCCGAACTCAAGTTTAGTTTTTAACCACACAGTGTGTTATGTAGAAGACACACTCCAAAGGGAGTGGGGTAAGAAGATGTCACTTTCATCTGACTTTTATTTAGCACACATGTAGTAAGGCACGTATTTCTGATGTGGGCACTGTATAAAGATATAACAATGAGAAGCAGATTTCCTGGAAAGTAAAAGACCTTTCAGTGTCCAGGCCTCCCACCTGCCTGCGGCACCTCACCTATACTGGAACCCGGCTAAGTCCCTGAAAACGGGCCAGTTGTGAGTTCCCATGGTCACACCATTTTGGTAAACATTGCAGAGATAAGACTACTTTTTTTTTTTTTTCATTTTAATATCTATTCAGTAAAGACACTGTGTTTTATTTTCATGCTTATTTTCTGTCTATCATACCTCTGATAAGTACCATTGTAGCCAGCATTTGTGGCATGCCCAGAGTTCAGTTCTCAGCATACCCCCATGAAAATATACTAGAGATATATCTTGATATGAACGTATTCGTGACACTCTGTGCATGTGGAGAGTGGCATGTACACATGATTTTAAATACAGAATGTTAGAATGCGGTCTGATCTTTTTGTATTTCGTGATGGTCTTTGTCATATTTCTAAAATTTTAAATATTTTCATTAGTTTTTACTCACTCTTTCATATGTATTATAGGTTAACCGAGATCAGACTTTGCAAGGGAATGTACCGATACATTCAAAAAGAATTGTGCTTCCTGGATTTTAGACCCTAATACACAAAATAGAAATTAACACACTATTCACACAAAATTGACTTACAATTCTAGAAGAAATTAATGTAATAAATGAGAGATCCAAAGTGCAATGAGCACGTGTTAAAATATCTCAGTCTAAAGGTAGAAATATGTTTTGCATGAGGAATTACAGCTTGACAAGAGATCTGTGCTCGACACACATCTGTGAGAGTTGTTATTGATTGTTAACTTGATCGGCTTATGATGCCGAGGACATCAGTAGAGCACACTTGTGGATGTGTCTGCGTGGGAGGCGTGGCAAGACCTTGGAGACTAGCCTGGTCCCTTGTTTCTTCCTCTTCAGCATTCTTCCTCTTGTGTCTGCTTCCCAGATGCCAGGAGTTGACCAGTTTTCCTCCGTCATGCATTTCGGTCATGCCAGCCTTAGAGTAAGATGTCTGAAACTCCGGGCCAAATCAGACCTCTCCTCCTTGAAGACATTGTGTCCCAGTTATGGGAAATCTGACTGTTATATCATCTGATTTAACAGCTGAGAATGACTTGTGCAAAAGGATAATTATTTGAGACAAATAAGAACATGCCTACAACGATCCTTGGGAAAGAGAAAATATACTTTTTGATGCAATTTAAATATTGAAGAAGATCCAATTTTTAAATTGTTCTTACTGTCTACTAATTGTGTTATGCCATGCAAGAAAAGTGCCAAGATTGGGAAGGCAATCTTGTTTCCTGTGTGAGAACAGATACTGGCTCGAATAAACTAACTCTTTCTTTTTACCTTCCTCCATCCCTCTCTTAATTCCTTATTTCCTTTCTCTTTGTTTTTTTCCTATAGATAATGTTTTAAAATTAGTATTAATTGAAAGGAGACTATTAGTCTAGAGTTACTTCTTTCAAGCCTAGTGTATGATGTCATAAAAATTATTAAAATTCATGAGGCTTCACATATACACAGCTTAGTTACCGTTGGTTTTTGCCGTTTAGCTGAACTTCACTTCTTAGTTGGTTATTGTCTTTTAGTTGAAATAAATCTTTAAAATTGGGTTTTAATTATTTTTTCTTCCTAAATTTAAAAATGTTTCACCCTAATTATTGTATGCTTTATATGTTTGTTCCAATGGCTGAAAGACTGCTACATGCTAATTGCTAAATGTACTGCATGATTTCTTGAATGTGCAATCAAAAAAAGTTGATCAAAAAGAACTTGAGACAAGAACAGTGGTCAAGAGTGACCAGGAGGAGTAGAGGAGAGGAAGAGGGGAGGAAAGGTCAATCAACGAATATTAAGGTATATTGACACAGGAATGAGAAGTTCTGATGCGCTATTGCACAGAATGCTGACCACATAAATATAAGGTGTTATTCATTTCAAAAAGATAGAATAAGAAATTTTAAGTTTTCATAAATGAATGATAAAATTTTAGGAGACTGATATGTGTAAACTGATTTAAACATTGTTCAATTTGTACATGTAGCAAACTATTACACAGTAGACAACTGAAATTTAGAATTGTCATGCTTTTATGCATCAGTTGAAATAAATTCAAATTTTCAAAAAATTCTTATTTAATTTTTTACCTAAAAAATAAGCGACAATATAAAGAATGTTTTGTGGATTTTCTTAATGCCCACTCAGATCCACATTAGGAGATGGTTAAATCCAAGCTGCTACAAAACTAGGTGCTACCGACGCAAATCAGCTTTTTTCTTGCACTACTGCTCAGGGACTACATCTAGGACAGAGGTTCTCAGTCCATTATTAGATATCAGAATATTTAGAGAAAACGAAAATACAGACTGCAGAACGCCAGTCCTGTGTCTGAGGGGCAGCAGACGATGTGGTGACTAAGGACTTCCCAGAGGATGCTGTCGGCGATGATCCGGGGAGACAGACCGAACGCAGCTGCTTCGCCTGAATGTTTATTCCTTTTCTACTAGAGAGTAGCCCCATGGTGTGAAAACACAAGACAATTCTTTGTTCTTACTTTTGTTCCGAAGGCTTCAGTCTTTGGTTCCACGGTCCTGGTCAGTTCTTTTGCCCCCACCATAATGCTTCCCACACAGACTCAAAAGTCTCTGCAGATGGACACTTTCAGAATAAATTTCACACTCTAGAATCCTTGGCCCAAGCCCCACTTCTAGGAAATGCACCTAAAAATAGATTCTCTTTTTTCACATTAATTGAACAATTCTTATAATCATTGATATTTTCACTTTGGTTTGTCAGATTTGTCACACGGAACCCGGAACATAACAATCCATGCTTGTTTTTGTTGTGGTTTTTTGTTTTTTGTTTTTTGTTTTTGTGCTGGGGATCGAACTCACGGCCTTGTGCTTGCTAGGCAAGCGCTCTACCACATGAGCTAAATCCCCAGGCCCTCCATGCTTGTTTTGACATTGACCCTGAGATTTTAGACTTGCTGTTCAGACTTGGTTACCAATTGAGCTGCAAGAAACCTCTCTTCTTAAGCTTTCTTCTATCCCTACTCTTCCTCTTATCAGTCCATCTAAGATTAACTAGAAAGGGAAGTTCTATTGATGGACTTTTGAAATAAGACACGTTATAGGTATTATTTTCAAATTTAGTTATCTTTCTGTTAAAGGAGATATGAACTATAGATATGTTCATGTGTACTTGATGTGGAATATACCTTTTAGGAGTCAATAGCCAAATATAAATATATAGAGTAATAAAACTGAAAAGCAATACAAATCTAAATTAGATTAATCTACCTTTATTTTAAATACTATATGCATTGGGTTAATTTGGTAAATTCTTATATTTTTCTCCTTTTAATGCCCACATATCTGCATTTTTAATGATTTTTTTGTCAATAATTTCTAGATGATATAGAGTCGCCACTATCCAGTTAACAGATCAATATTTATGCTTAATTTAAAGAAACTAGCATGGAAGGGGTCTTCTAGCTTTTCTTATCAGGCAGCTACTAAAAAAGAAGTAGAAGAAATAACTTTGATATATTAATGAAAAGCTTCAATTTAAAAAATATAAACCTTAGTGTATCGTGGGAGAGAAAGTGCTTGTCATATAATTACATTCTTATCCACTAATATGTATACTCTTGCCTTTTACTTCTTAAAAGGAACAGAAAAGAAACACAGAACAAACACACAAGCATGTTTTATGTGGTTATGTGGTTATATAAGTTATGGATTAAAAAATAAATGTTGTAAAATAAAATATTTTATGATTACATAAAAAGCAAATTATGTTGTGAAACTTAATTCCACTGTACCATATCAGGAAAGTGTTAGGAAGACATGGATTTTAACAAAATATAGCTATGGAAATGTTTTATTATTTAAAGAATTATTTAGAGGCAGCAAAAAATTTGTTACTATCAATGATTTATTAACTCTATGCATTGATCTATTATTTGTTCATCAGAAAGCATTCTAATTTAACAGTTTCATCCAAATTAACATCTCAGCACATGGAGTGAAAAAGAATGAACAGGCTTATAAGAAAAGAGAAGCTATAAGTGCACCAAAGATGCCATCAATAGAAGATAAATTGTACGCAGTTATACTGAGTTTAAATTCTACTTTTCAAAAGGATTCTACGGTTTATTAATTCATTAACTGTAAACATTACTCCACACATTTGAGTAAAACTGATAGTAGAGATTGGAGGATATAAGAACCTATAAAATATTTTTCATGTTGCTGTTTTATTTGCTTTTAAGATTTTATTCATTGAAGGAAATGAAGGATGTTCCCTTTGGTTTTCTTTGGTGAAATCAGCTACATATCCTCTAATTCTACCCTGTGTAGTTTAATTCTAACACTGGCTTTTTAAGGGTAAGTATGTTACTTAATTTTATGTGTCTCAGTTCTCTGACTAATAAACTAGGACACAGAATGCTGACCTCCTACATTACTAGGATGATTAACCTTGTTAGCGTTGGTAGATTGTCATGCAATGGGTTCCTGCCAGGTTGCCCAGCACATATATTTGTATTTGTTATTATTTTCCCTAATTACCCATGTCCCAGGTGGCATTTTTCCTGTTGCTGATATCTTGCCTTTTAAATGTCACCACAAGCATTTATTTCAAATTTACATATTCTTGCTTTAGGGTGATAAAACTTCGTGTTCTGATAATTTTCCAATAAAACAATATTTCCATTTTGTATTTTAGAGCATGTAAAAACTAACAGCATGAAATATCAAAGTGCACTTTAAGAATTAGAATTGTTACAATAGTGTTGTAAAATTATTGGTGGTCTCAATAAGGGTCTGGAAGTTATTTGTAGAAGCCAAGATGTTCTATATACATTTATGCTGTCATATTCTTATCTGTGGTCTAAATTACACCTGAATGATAGTTTTAGTGGTGGAGATTTTCAAATAAATGTATATAATATTTTTAATGATTTTTAAATTGTCACATTATTTAGTAGTAGCTTTGTCTTTCATCATATATGAATTTTTTTTCTCTGTGTGTTTACTGTGTAATTAAGGCTGACAGAGTCTTAGGCATTAGGACTTACACCCAATGGGGTGGGGATATAGAAAAAAATTAACAAATTTTAATACTGATACTTACGGTAAATAACAGAAATGGATAAGGAATAATGGGAAAGCGGTGTGTGGAAAAGTTGGTTTAGCCAGGTGATCAAGGAAGCCTCCCTTCAAATCTGGAGGAAGTCAGTTTTGTGTATATCTACTAGGAAGGACAGCCAAGATAGAGGAGTAGCAGGGAAATGTTTCATGAATATGACTAGGAAGGACATCCCAGATAGAGGAGTAGCAGGGAAATGTTTCATGAATATGATAAAGACTAGTCAGAGTAAATTTAATGGTTAAGCAGTAAAAGGAAAAGAGATCAGAAAGGTAAGGGTCACTGAGAACAAGGAGCACCAGTGACACATGGCTAACTTGATACATTGATTTGGTTTACAATGCGAAACCACTGGAGAGTTGTAAGAACAGAATTGCACTTGTATTATTTATGTTCTTCATAACTTGAAATAACAGAGTATCAGAAATCCTGTGCAAACCCACCTTATTAGATTTGGATCTGTCTATTTATAATTTTAATATGCATCTATCATATCTTGAAGGCGCTGTACATTCAGTAGTTATCTTGCAAAAATCATTGAGTTTTTATACCATTGTCAACATTTAGACTCAGATACATAGGTATAGGGAATAAAACTGTAGTAGAAGAATCACCCTGCACCTCTCTAATCAGCCATGGTTCATAATTAGCTAAGCAACTATTTACACGGGTACCTTCATGTTGCTGTTTCTAAAGGCCTGAGAGCCCCGGAGTAAGTTTGTTGCATTCATTGAGTAGTAAATTAACAGCCTAAGCAACAATTCATACTTTAGTTTTGTTACACTTTCAGTCTTTCTGGCTTTCCTTCTATAGTCCTCTGACAATGGAACAAACATGCAAAATGAATGCTGAGACTGTTTTGTCAGAATGGCGAATGGTGCTAGTTTTTCTTCTTGCTCGGTAGAAATGGCAACTTGCTTTTAGTATTTTTTTTTTTTAAAGTGAATAGAAGAAATTGCACAAAAATGTAATACTAGAACACTTTTTGGAGGCAATACTGGGTTTTCTTTCATAACAAAAGCCATTTCTACTTGCAATATTCTAATTCCCTTCAAGTCCCTTTCAACGTACTTTTTGAGTATCATCAATTTCAGTAAAAAGCAATTTTTTAAAGGAATCTAGTTGATGAGCCTTAAATGGATAACAATAATCACACTTCCACAGATACTACACGGAGGAAAAAATTGTCATTACAAAAGAAGAGAACACTCTTAATACAAGTGACACCCACTGAGTTACTCAAAAAGTATTAAAAAGAGCTGGCAAAGGGCCTGGTTTGAACTTATCAAACATTGTACATCAATTTGACCCAAAGTGAATTTCTGAAAGGACATTAAAATATATCAAACAAAATAGTACAAGTTTAATTAATATCACAAACAAAAACACATTTGAACCTTGAAAACAAATGATTAAATCTATAATTTAGAAGCAGATATCTAATATGCCAACTTATCATAAGAAGAACTTTGTTAAAGTAGAAAGTAAAGCGGGGAAGAATAGTTCTTCTGTTCATGTTATGTTGAGGGGTAGGTTGATCCCTAATGATCCCTAGTGTGCCAAATTAGTCATGTTCCAGTAGCTGGGACAAAATACCTAAAATCTGAAAGTAAAGGAGAAGAGGTTTACAGTATTTATATCATGGTTTTAGAGGGTTCAGTCCACAGGCAAATAACAGCAAGACGGGAACAGTATGGTGATGGAAGATGGTGGAAGAAAGCTGTTGAACCTATGGCAGCCTGTAAACGGAGACGAGGGAAAAGCCAGGAACAAGAATACACTCTCCCAAGTCAAGTTCCCTGTGACACACTCCCACCAACAAGGAATCACTTGAGAGCATATAAGACTTTGGGGGGACATTTTAGATCTAAGCATAAAATTCCATGTCTGTCCCCTAAAAGGCTGACATCCATCTCATTTTGCAACATGCATTTAGTCCATCTCTAAGAATTTCTGAAGTCTTAAAAGTTCTAATATTGTTGAAAATTCTAAGTGCACAGTTCCTCTGAAACTCAACAAAATCTTTCAAGTGAGCTCTTATAAATTTTTTTTTTAAGTTAAATGCTTCCAATATATAAAGGCACATGGTAAACATCCTCAGAAGGGAAGAATAGGGAGGAGAAAGGAATCTGGCCAAAAGAAGACTAAACTTCAGCAGGGCAAACATTAAGTCCTGTTGTTCTGTATACAATGCTTAGGGCAGGCTGTGGTGAAATGTGACGTTCAAAGGCTTGGGCAATCCCACACCTATAGTCTTGCTGGTTGCAGCCCTCACAGGCCCTCTGTTGAGCTTTCTTTGCTCAATAGTTGCATAGGTTTCCTTGGCAGGTACACCATGTACCTGGAATCTCCAATTTACTGAAATCTCTGTGGTACCTTTAGCTTCACTCTCACAGCTTCAAGCAATGTTCTCTTGCAAGATCCTCACCTGCCCACTCAGGACATTTTTGAAATCTGAGTGGAAGCTTCCATGATCCATGCCTCTTGCATTCTGCATGCCTAAAAGCCTGGCACTATGTGGATGACACTAGTGTCCATCACCAGCTTGAGCAGTAGCCTGGGG
>PVJO010022842.1:0-27282 GCA_004026905.1 Hystrix cristata | reverse complement strand
GTCTCTGTCTCTTTTGTTCTATCTCTCTCTTTACATACATACAAATTACCACACACACATACACACATGCTCTAAATACTATATAAGCAAATGTGAAAAAACAATAATAGATAAATCCATGAAAGGGATTCTATAGTTAGCCACTGTACTACTCTTTCAACTTCTATAAGTCTGATAGTTTTCAATATAAAAAATGGAGGAGAAGTAAATGATTTGGAGTTTTATGATAAATTTTGTACTTTCAAATAAACGCTTTCCTTTTCTTTTAAAGTGAAAGTGTTCATTTCATAAAAACACTTCGAAGACATAATTTTAGAGAGCACAGATGTATATGAATAATAATTTGGAGCAGGTGGAGTCCAGCCCGGTAGGCTGCACTTAAGACGTACTGGCAAGACCGGAAGTCAGGAGCTTGCACTATACGTTAGCACTGAGACTTTGTGGCAGATATTTGCCTACTCTGAGCCACAGTTTCCTTGCATATAAAACAAAGGCTAGTTGATCACTCCAGCTGTTTTTACTTTTACAGATCTCCAAATTGAGTACAAAAAAAAAACCCCAAATTGAGTACAGTATCATTCATTAAGGAATACACCGAAAAGGGATAAAACTAAAATAATCACAAAAATCAAGAATAAGCCATTTAAGAATAAAGAGTAATTAACAATGTTAAAGCACAATTTTCCTAAACATGAGGTTTCTTTGAGGAACAAAGTATCACATGGAGACACTTGGTTAATACAGCAGCCCCTGCGTTGGAAAGTATCAACGTGGACACGGAACTGACCATGCCCAGTGAGAACCACCTTGAAATTCAACTCTCATGGGTACAATACTAACCAGACAGTTAGAGGTGAACTTTACCTAAAAGCTTATAAAATGTCTATAAGTCAAAGTTTATTCAAAGACGTTCCATAACGTTCCTATTTTATATATATGTTCATATATATCACATGCGTGTCTTTTATCAACATGATGTTTCCTATGACAGCTTTACTTTAAAGGAAAATAAAGCATGGGCGCTGGCATTTATAAGGTGCCAGCTTTTATACCAGGTGCTGTCACGTGTTACTGTGTTTAATCTTCATAACCTTCAGTGGCGAATATTATCCACCCGAGTTTTAGTCTTGAAGAAATAGAAAATTAAAGGAAGGCTTGATATTCATCAAAACTAACCATGCTAGGGATTGTGTATCCCAACTAAGGAAACATAGTTTAAAAATAAAAGCTTTAACTGTGACCTAAGAGAAGTTGATTATCTTTTATGTAAAAAAAGAATTTCTGAGAAGATCACCGAGAAGCAGAATTTGCTCCTAGAGAGGTCGCCAGCTTCCTCTCGGGGGAGGCCAGGCCTGGATGGAGACTCTCTGCCCTGAGGGTCAGGGCACCTGGATTCTCCTTGGGTCTCTCTCACCTATTCGCTGTGGGACCCAGAGCACACCAGGTGACCTCACTGAGCCTGTTTCTTCATTCTGAGCCCTGAAGCCCTCACGTGTCCTTGAGTTCTGAATGCTTTCAGCACTTCTAGGGTCACTGCACATCTTTCCACTACTGGCCATTTGATGGTTTGTTTTTTCCCCCTCAAAATTTTTGTAATAATTATGTTTGCAAATCCAAATAGGTAAAAATGGAAGAAAACTTGACAACTTCTTTTCCCTTGAAGGAAATTTGAAATTCCAATCCTAAGGGAAAAATATAAGGTCAACACTGTGCTGCCATCAGTGCACCATGAGTGGGAAAGCGACACTGGAAGACCTACACTAAATCATTCAAATCAAGGCCTCCACTCAGACATTCGGTCTACACATGCACCTCATTCTCAAAGGCCTTTCACAGTGATGGGAGAGGGCTAAGTATAAACTCTTAGGAGCAAAGGTGCTCATCAGGAGCTATCTGTACATGTATTTGGGATACTAAATCAAAGCGGTCAGGTACCAGAGAAAGTGCTGGTCCACCTGGGAAGCCCAGAAGGCTTAGAGTTTAAAGAGTCATGCAGAAAAAACAGCTGAAAGCTTATACAGAGATGGGACAGTTGACCCCAGCTGCTTTCCAGGGCCCACAGCTTCAGCTACACACGACAACCCACGGAGAAAGAGGGTAAATGGCATTCAGGAAATAAGGAGTCTGACCCCGCGGTCTAGTACAGAAACGTTCCAGTAAGAAATCTATGGAGTCGCTTTGAGGGAAACCATTCAGACTGGAGGAGGAAAGCAGGCCGATGAGAAGGTTTCCAGAAGAAAAGCCTGACAGGGGTATAGGGGGGTTACCTGGCTGTGTGAATACTGGAATGTGATTATTAATAAGTGACAAGGTTTTTTTGTTTTGCTTTGTTTTTTCCGCATAACAAAAATGTTCTAAAATTAGGCTAGGGTGATAGTTACAAAACTCTGCAAATATACCAAAAATCATTAAATTCTATACTTTAACTGGGCAAACTTGTGTTAATAAAACTAGACCCCTAGAAAAGAATAAGGATGAACAAAGAGGAAACTATAAATAAAATAAAAGGAGGACACAGTGTTCAGAACAGCATTATCTACAATTGCCAAAAAGAGAAAATAACACAAGTGTATCAACTGCTGAGTTGATAGGGATATACAGCAATATGATGGAACATTACTTGGGAATAAAAAGGAAGGAAGTACTGATACATGCTACAGCCTGAATGAAAGCACTATGCTTGAAAGCACTATGCTAAATGAAAGCAGGCGGAGATGCTTTTACATCCAGGACTCTCAGCACACAGGTATCACAGGACTGATCCCTACTGACTCTTGCCAATGTTGCAGATTCTGAAGCAGGATTATGTGCTAAATTTGCCTCAAGTGGAGAACTGAGGTGATTCCTTTGGGTTGTGAATACAAACGTTACCATGATATAAGGGGCAAAAATCATACTGGTCTCCCGGCAAAGAGATTAAAGGTGACAGCTCACTTCATCCTTGTCATCAGACATCTTCAGGATAATGCAGCTGGTGGACCATACTCCCTCCTGCTGGCTTTTTAAGATGAGAGAGTTAAGGCCTAGGAAATCCAAATGGTCTACCCAAGGTAACAAAGTAAAGCAGAGGCAGACCTCCGCTGAGCAGCTCTGAGGAATGAATGTGCCTGGCCACAACTCCTCACTTCGAGACCCCCGGTCGGCACCCTAATGGGCAACACGTGCCTCCAGGCTGAAAACTGGCTGATGCTAAACATACTTCATTCGGTGTCTTAAAATATGTACTGAAATGTTTTCTATATCTCAAGGTCTGAAGCAAAATATATAAAAATTCAGCTGGTCCTAAATATTTTTATGCATCTGCTTAAAAATAAGGAGATGCATAAAATAACTTCCTTTAATTATTTTTTAACCACCATGTCATACAAAACCAGATTTGTGTACATTTGGAAAATATGTAGTGAATTCAGCACCTCCGAAAAGTTATTATAGTAGTTTTTTAAGCAATGCTTTGGCTCAGAGAAGTTCACAATAGATTGATTTCCTTGGTTCCAAGTTCCTGCCTAATACATTTCACAAAGCATTGAGGACAATGTGGTTTATCATGCTCTAAATGTTGCTGTATGTCCGTCGATTATCATTAGTTCCAGACCCCTGAAGGGCTACCACCTATAGGTGTGGCTGTGTCACCTATGTGAATATGCATACGAATACAGGTACACATGCAGCCTTCACATCTCTCCCCACGAGATCGCCTTTCAGATGGCACCAGGACAGGAAGGCGATGCAGGAGCACGCTGACTGCACGCGAGGCACCTCGGGGCGGTTGCTTTGGTGTGCTCCACACAGCCACTATTTGCATGTTTTATTTCCAGCAGCCTTGAAAGTGGTGCAGAAAAATGCTCCACAGACCAAGTGTTTTGAAAGTCCTTTATCAGCAACGCATGTCCATTTACACTCCTAAGAGCAACAATTCAATTTTAGATCATAACTCTGTGGGCATCTGCAGCCATAACTATCTTTTTTATGTTGGCAGGTGGCTGATTAAGGGAGAGGAATGTATTTTTAAGTTTGCTATCATTCATATATATATATATATAAATATATTATATATATATCTATATATATCTCTCCTCTCCAGTGGCTTGGCACCTTGTGATTTTTCCTGGTCCTTTTCCTTCTGAGCAGTTCAATTAGCTGGAAATCTCACTCTGATGGACTGAAGCAGCTTGAGCGAACGCCCGAGCGCTCAGCCAATTAGGCTCATTTGAAGTTGCAGAATTGCCTTCTTTGGTGTTAAAACCCCATGTCAAACACCGGGTCTAAGATCATTTGTGCTCCGAAATGAGATTGACAGAGCAGCTGCAACAGGGGGCATGCCTGCTGGACGACTTAATTGTGGAGCCTGAAGGGCCATCATGAACTGGCGTGCGGAGACCGCCTCGCCACTGCTGCATTACAAATGCTCTTTATTAACAGTGATCTGTAATCAATGGGCTCAGGCTTTTTGCCAGAGCCCCCAAATCAGACAGGCGGGCCCCTGCGTCAGGGTGGGCGGAGCCACGGGGCCCAGCTATCGAGCTGGGTAGACAGCGCGATGCTGTCCCTGCCTGACTCTGGGGCACGACGCTAAATCAGAAAGGACCCCTCGTAATCATCGCAGGGGCGCCCTTATCTCACTAGTGGTTGAATATTCATTAGCCCAGGTGAGTGCGGCTCACTGTACATAGAATTGCATGTTATTGATGCGAATGAAGTGAATTGCTTTTGTTTCAACAAAGGCAAATGTTCTAAATCAGTTCAGCATTATGTGTAAGGGTAAATTTTGATCGGAAATATGAAGGCTTAGAAATATATATCCATATGTAGATTCATAGAGACACACAATTCAATAGGTGTTGGGAGGTGGCAGGAGTTAGATAGACTTTGGTCAAATAGACAAAAGTTAATAACCAAAATTTTAAAATTCATTTATTTAGAAACAATCTGTAAGTTCTAATACAGATTTCCTTCCCCTTAAAGAAAATTCTTATGTGACATTCTTTTGTACAGTGTATGATCACCGAACAGAGGGTCAGGGACCGTTGACTTAGACCAAACTCCACTGCCGGCAGTCGGTGTAACCTGGGACAAATAACTTACCCTCTCTGGTCTGTCCAGCCTTGTCTGTAATATGTAAGGGACAGAAGAGTTCTAACCGCCCATGAAGTTTATTTTCTACCCACCTTCTCTAACAATGTGTAGTCTCTGATGTGTTATTTTTTCACTCTGTACTGTTATTCTAGTGTTAAGCAGAGGAATTTCTTAAGAAAGAAGAGTACACAGGAGGTGATCAAACTACCCTGCCTGAGCCCCTTTCCCCTTTTCTCAAAGAAATATCATTTGTAGATATTCTTCCCACAAAGTCCTGTATTAAGTAATATGGAAGATAGGGCAGGACCAGAATCTCCTAGGTTGTGCTTGCTAAGAGCTCAAAATCTACCGGAAGGTAACTTGATTCAGTTTGCTAATAAGTCTAAATGCATCCTATCCAGGGTCAAGGCAAATGTACTACATAACTGGGGGAAACACCATGTATATAGACCACCAAGTAAATAGACAACTCTGGAGATGTGTGAAATCGCAGCTCTGATACTATCAGATCAGCAAGCATCATACTCCACTAAATTCTGAACGAGAAAACATGAGCTTCTTACCCTCTAAGAATAAGCTCAGAAAGTACATAAATAAAAATGAGAAATTTATTATGTAAATAAATATAAACTATAATGGAAACAATTGGAGGCAAGAATGAAAAATCACAAGCAATAGGTGAAAATTATTAAGACAATGCCACGGGGAGGCGGGGGGGGACTACACCATGGTCTGAGTTAATGAAATTAGACTCCCAAAGTGCTTAAATTGTGGTTAAATAGCAGTCTTTTAATAAACGTTTTCTTCTTAGCCACTTTTGCAATATTAATTTGCTGAAGGGGAGATATATATTACTTTAGTTTGGGATATCCAAGGAAGGACTTGTAAGAGAAGTAGTTTGAACTGAATCTTCGGGAGTAGGTGACATTTAGATAAGCAAAATATTTAGTCACAACTTTACTTCAGATTCCCCAAAAACTGTGAATGGCAGAATGAAAAGTCATCAAGGTGCAATACCACGAGAACGCACAAAGGTGTACATAAAGGTCTGGCATTTCTCACCACAGATTCTAGCAAGTTCAGCATGTCAGCCTCGGTCACCATTTATGTCACTATGTATCCAACCCCCCTTTGGAGCTGCATGTCACAAGTCTCTGGGGTGTTCCATCTCCCCATTTTCTACTTAGCCAGTTCTGTAGGGTAACCCACTTCTTCAACAAAGAAGGGTTCTACTAAGCTGATCCTACATTTTCAAAGCCACTTGCAAACTTTTCTTAAGCTGACGAGCCTCTAGCTCATGTTCTCATGAAGTAGATGAAAGAATTTCAGTAGGAGATGAGAACATTTTATGTCTCCCTGGGACCTCATCACCGTGGCTGACCATTTCTTACCAGTGCCTCGGTCCGACTGGAACAAACCTGAACTACTGCACGATAACTCAACAGCCCTGAAGTCATCCCAGAGAGACTGGATAGAATAATAATACAGATAATGGTGACGATGACATAATAGCACCTATGTGTCCCAAGTGTTTTACTACAAATAAAATGTGAAAGTTTTAGAAACAAATAAGCCTTTAAGGTCAATACTAACCTCATCTTCCTTTCCCAGTTGAAAAAACTGAGGCGCAGAGACTAATCTGCTCATGTTGCCGAGCTTCTTTCAGTCACAGACCTAGTAAGTAGGAGAGCTTGGCAAAACCCAAATATGGGTAGTCTGGTGTCAGTCTCAAAACACAGCTTTTCACCTCTTACTCTTTACGGTCGGCCTTCCTGATCCCGAATGTCTGAGCTATTTGGGTGGCTTACAATTTCCTCAGTTGTGATTTCACGACTAGCATTTCAGGATACTGAATCTTGACCGCGATTTACAATCTCCCACTAAAAATCCGACCTTTCTTACGTCTGCCAGTCTCAACACATTCAAATTGTTCTCACCATCTTCTTGTCCCTTTCCCCAACCCAGCACTTCCAGCTGACTCCCCTCTCGCACTCCCAACCTTAGAAAATGGCACTAGAATCAGGCAACGCCAGGACTCAAAAATTATTCAAGATTTTCCCCTCACATTCATTCTCTAAACAGATGCTGCGCTCTAGCACTCAAATCTAACATGTGGTGCCCCTGCTCGAACTTCAATATTCCCTCTTATCTACAGGATTAAATCTAACCTTGCACACAGTACAAGATTTTGTAGGTTTTGACCCCAGCCACAACCAGAGTTTTGTCTCACTTCAAACTCTGTGCTTCAACCACTGTGACCTTTGTATAGTCTCCAACGTAGCAAGTTTGTTCTTAGCTCTGCCTTTTAGTTGCCCTGCAAGTCTGCCCCGACCTCGTCCGTTAGGTCTCTGCACACCATCAGCATTCCTCATTTTTCAATTTTTATTAGTATGTGTTTGCCATACATGATGATTACATTCACCATGAGAAGTTGTTACATGCACATAATGCACCTTAATACTTTTTTCAGCGCTTTGTGCTCCTCTCCCTCCCTCCTTCATTATCTCTTGGTCCCCTTCCCTTTTGCAAAAATCTGTCTCAGATTACCTTTTTTTGCTCTTTATTTGTATTTTGGGTTTTTCGTATAACAGAAACTATGTAATATTAAGCATGTGTGTCTGATTTTTTTTCACTTAACATTATTTTCTCAAGGGGCATCCATTTTCCTACAAATGACTTAAGTTTATTCTTTTTTGTGGCAAAGTAGTGCTCCATATATAAATACCATACTTTCTTTATCCATTTACCTGTTATGGGCATAGAGGCTGCTTTCAAGATTCAGCTATTATGAATTATGCTGTTGTAAACATGGCGGATGTACATGATCTGTTTGACCTAGTTATTTCCCTTCTAGGTACCTTCCCCAAAGAGTTAGAAACTGTGTTACAGTGACACACGTGACAGCCTTCCTCTGGAAGCCTGTCTGCAGCACCAGCTCCCTACTGTCCCAGACAGGTCAGTGTCCTACTGCCCTTGGTACGTGGCCCCATTGCACAAGCTGTGATGCTGTGTTGTGGTCTCTCTCTTCACTACTGTGATGTGTACTGCGCTTTCATCCTCAGGGTCTAATCCTGTCCCTTTGAAGTGCTCTGTCTCAGCACTCAGAAATCATTCACTGAATGAATGAATTGACATTTCTAGAACTTTAAATTTCAATGAACATCTTCACTTAAATGTATCTTAGGAATATAAATAATATAGCTGAGAGCTGTCTGTCAACTGCAAAAGTGCTATAGTAAAGTCAAATAGTATTACTGAATCCCTACTCCAGTTTTTTATGGCTTTTCCACACAGTACATGGAAAAGAGACTTGCGGTTCTGTTCCGAAATTCAGGATAAGAAATGTGAAGACAACAAAAAACAGTTGTATAAAATTGTGTTCTTCTCAAACTAAATTTTCTCCCAGAAATTTTTATTTGTCTTGGCTTCTAAAAATAACAGTGTAATCTAGAATATTTTTATTTTAAATAATTTTGATTCTAACACTATCTTAACTCATTAATTTCTTAGAAGTCCCCAAAGTTAATATTGACTATTTTCTCATGCCACAAGTCATTTTAGGTGCTAAATATGGGGGGGGGGGTGTTGCCAGGTAATGAAGATAACTATACTTCTTCAGAAATGTTTTTAGCCTGCGATCCCCAGAATGAACACATTTATACATTTGATTTGCAACATATATGCAATAATTTTTAAATGTTGTACATTCTCATTTCATTCTTGGGTGTCAACAGCCATGTCCTCTATAATTTTTCATAAGCAAGAAAAATCTGTGTATGTGTGATATTTCTACAACTTTCTAGAACTTTGTTCTCTCCAAAGACAATAGTTATGTGATCAGCCATGTCTTGAGTGATCATGGAGCTATTTTTCAAGCTCTAACATCTGTCATTTAAAATACTTGAATGATTGGTGTCCTTAAATAATGTCACAGTAATAAAAGAATTAGAATCGACACTTGACACTGTTCATGCTGATATTTTACGCTCTGGATTTTTCCACTGTATGAAATCAAGTTGCACATCCTCAGAGAGATGCATATGCCATATTGCCATGCACAGTAGATCAAACTAATGTAGTAAAAATTCTAAATGGAAACCTTCTTAGGAATTTTAAATACACAAAGCTACATCTGCAAGATATTTAACTATTGTGCTTTTACTAAAAACTAATGAGATTTAAATTCAGCTTGAAAGATAGAACAACCAAAGTTTAAAGTGCATGCTAAATTTGTATCCTGGGTTGGTCCCTCAGGACTCCACACAGTCTGCTTTGGACAAAGTATTTCAAGTTCAGAACAATGGTGGGTGGGGATAGAGATTCTAACTTCACTCTTCTGTTTGTCCATGATCTCAGCACAATTCTATATGCTTTTCAATCAATGTATTTAATCAATGGTTTATCTGTAATACATACATAAAAAAGGAAATTAGAGAGCAGTGTGTTATTCTGTTCTTACATGGATGGTTCACACGAAATCTGTCAAATATAAAATATTGCTGGCAAGATAAGTGTAATTGGCAAACTAATGACTGCTGCAGCCCAACACATGGCCACTTAGGTCAAGAAACTCTGCCCCTGTGGTTTTATTCCCTATGGCCACACACGCGCGCACACACACACACACACACACACACACACACACACAAACCCACACACATTTTAATGCATATGCCCAGAATCCTAGAAATTAAAAGAGCAATGTCTAAATTTTCACACTAAATTATATTTATATCTATTTTCAGAAAGGAGTGCTAAATGTTAACTATTCCCCCTTGTTACACAGGATATTCTCTATTCTTAGAAGTAACAACTCAAAACTGAAGTCATCTCTTTTGGAGAATTCCTGTAATTGCAACCAAACACTAAAGGATACACAGGCTCACCAACAAAGCCACAAAAATATTCAGCTGCCCTATTGTTTCTTTGGCAGCTTGTGTTTAATAATTTAATTCAATTCCAGTAGTGCAGCACATAACAACATCTATTTTTTGAAGCAGTAAACTGTGTGTCCGTGATATGGAAGTCGTAATGGAGTATGAGTTTGCATGCTGAGGTATCATTCTCATAAAACAGCGTTTTCACTAGGGGCACACAGTGAAAAATCAGTTTTCAGATCTGATATTGAACAGTCATCAGCTATTAATTCATTATAATGCTATTTTTCTGTCTAGGTATTTTATGATTTGTCAGAAACATAGAGGCAATTTATATTTTCTTAAAGACTGTTAAACAGGAGCACTAGAATTTAAAAGCTACTAAAATACCCAATAAAGACCATTTTCAGGCAAAGTACCCTTTGAAATATCCACAAGCAAAAGTATTTTGGTTGTTGATATTTCCAGGATAAGATAATGAAGCCACAAGTAGTGAAAGTGAAATATGTTCTTTAGCATTATGTTTTGGCCCATTTCTATTCAATATAAAAATACCTATACATACAGTCCAAATTCCACATTTCATTTACTTATTAATTTATTAAATCTTCAGCCTACATATTATAATAAATAAAGCAAATCATATAATAATCGCTTAATAGAAAGATCGTTTTTCATCTCCTTTAGGCAAAACAGCACATGGAGTGGTCGGATTTTTAAAGCAGTTCGTAACTCCAGCATCTTAATTAAACTATTACGTGATGATGACGTCAGCTCTACCAACCAGAAGGACCCCTGGCCTGCACCCAGCCACATCTACCTTCATGCGCCTCCATGGGGCTCCATGCGCCTCCATGCCTGGCTATTTCTCAACCCTCACTCACAGGGGGAACCCTACTGTAAACATTTCCTGGGAGCACATGATGACTGATCTCCATTCTGCCCCAAATTCTCAACCTCACCAAGGCAGCAATGTCAAATATATCCATACTGAAGAGCCAGTTGGGGAAAAATGATAGAGCACAGGATTAAACACGACTTTCCCCCCAGATGATTCAAATGTGCACTACCATAACATTTGCTGCTGAGCAGTAGTGTCTTTTAAAGCAACCAACAACCAGTCGTCGTTGTTTTATTTTGTTTTAATTATTCACATATGCTCCATGTCTGAGTAAACCACCTCCGATTTGCCAGTATGATATAATGAATCTCCTGGTCTTTTAAAAATGCTAAGCTTGTATCTGGGAGAACTACCCATTTGTTGAGATGGTAATTGTTTCAACTTTGATGTCGCTGACTCTGCACATCTGTTTCAGCTCTTCTACCAGACACACTCACAAATTTATCATCCGTGCATATGCTCCTGGGTTCGGACTGCCTTAGTGGCAAAGTACAACTGTAAATTCCACTGCCGTAGTAAGTTTGTTGAGCAGAAAATAACAGGCTTTGTAGCCACGATTTGTTATGACTCTCTCCCAAAACATATTGTGGAGATTATCTGAGAAAATATTCTTAGATTTGTCCATGAAACACAATATATATTATCTGACCAGTTCACATTTACAGAATGATGAGGTAATAATACAGCAATATTTTATTATCTGATCTGGTAACCCACAACAGCTAAGGTGCTTCCTCGGTTAGATGGTTTGTTGTGTTGTCACCAGGGAGATTTTTTAAATTACTTTTTACCTGAAAGTGTTGTCCCCTTTCTGCTGTACCCCAGCACTTCTTTAAAGTAATAGAGTCAAACCTCAACTGTATTAATTACTACTCTTACATAGCTTAAGGCAGCAATTTTCTCGTTCTTAAAATTCAGAATAAAATCATACCAATCTTTCAAAGCTTTGTTTAGAAACTGTGGAACACCTAACAGTGATTGGTGTGTTTCATAAAACTTATCAGTGTCAGTACACATGACCCAGAGCTTATCTGGCCTTTTTTGTGCATAGTGCAATTTAAAGAGAAATAATTTAATCCACAGTGGAGATGAATTCATGCAACAAGGAAGCACACTCTAGAATCCTTTCATTGTATCTTAGCAAAGAACAGATCTTTCACAATATTTTAATCAAACTAGCTCTTAAATCTCAGACACTGGGCATTGCTCCTGTCTTGGGCCAGAATCCTTTGTCTGACTTGAATGGGAGTAATACTGGCACTGAAATGTTATTATATGTCACAAATAAATTCCATTAAAGCAAATTATATTAGATAAGTTACCTATTGAATAAATTGTGGCCCACTGAACTCTTAAATTTTTAAATCTTTGGCATTTTTAATTTTAAAAATCCTGAGTGTCTTTCATATGCAGTATAAATTTATATGGTCGGGGTCGTTTTCATAAAGCAACATTTATCACTAGGGTCGTACAATAAAACTGTAGAATCGTGTCCTCCGTACCAAAAATATAAGATGAAAAATTATTTTTCCCCAGTCCTATTGTCCAGAGTGCACCACTGTATTATGTTTATTTTTGGGATGCTTCTTATGTTTTAAAGGTCTTTTAAATATGTATTCAGACAAAAACATATTATAATTTTATTAAAACTTGAGTATTTTATGTTCTAAATTTGCATATTTTATTAACTATTTTGTGGACAACTTTTCATGTTTGTACCTGTAGACAGATTTACATTACTTGTATAATAATTGAATCACAGTGTACATAAACGATCTCTCAGTTATTTTAATGTTTTGCTACCTCAGAAAGTGCTGTATCCATGTATGACTATCTTGGATGACAACAATCGGTATGATAGATTTCTAAAATTACAATTGTAAATAAAAGTGTGTGTGTGTGTGTGTTTAATTTTACAGGTGCTGTCAAATTGCTATGTAAAACATTTGTACTAATTTATCTTTCCTTGGAACGTTTTATTACCACCTGTTTGTCCAAATACTAGTGAGTAATCAGTATCTTCAAACTTCCAAACTCTTATTGATTTCATTGGTAAAACCCAAGATGCATTATTACCATTTAAATTTGCACAATATTCTGAGATGAAACATCTTTTTCATTGTTTTCATCTTACTCATTCTTTTTCAATGAGTTGCCCTTCACCTCCTTTCCCATTAAAGTGACTTGCTTTTTTTTTATTGATTAAAGCAGTTCCATGTTTATTAATTCTGTTGACACTCAGAGATATGATATATATACATATATATATATAGAGAGAGAGAGATGGCAGCATAGATACATGAGTAAGTGGATGTTAGATATAGACAGAAAGAAAGATAGAAAAAGAGAGATGGATAGATAGACACTTTTTCCTCATGGTTGTTTTTTCAAAATGTATTTATTGATACTATTCCCATGAAGAAACTTTTTATTACTAAGTAATCAAAGCTGTCAGTCTTTTCTTTTAAAATACCTGGGTCTCATTTCTTCCTGAGAAAAATCCTTTCCACACTGATTGTAAAAATATTTCACTTTACTTTTCCTAATAGTTTTAGGGTTTTTTTTTTAACTTTTTGATCTTGAATTGATTTGTTAACAATTTCACCAAGTGCCTCAATACATAATCTTATCAACTAGGTATGATGTGGAATTTATTTTTGGTAAATAAAATATTATTTTTGCAAATAATCTTCCTAGCTCTTTATCTCATGATGACTTTTAAATGAGATGCTACAGATCAAAATGTTTTATAAATCGCAAAGCAGAGGTACTTTCTGCTATTGACAACACTGGTAAAATGTGCTAAATCCACGTGAGTATTGACATTTAGAGGTTCTGCTATGAAGAGATATTTCAAGAATTTTTTGGAATGTCTTTATAATTCGAGTGATACTGCTAACACAGAGAACCATGTTCAGTGCATAAATAACATTTAATCCTATTGTGTATAAATGTGACTTTAACCTTCTGTGTTCTGGTGATCACAACTCAGTACACTTCATGCTGAACCTACTCTTTGCATTTGATATTACCAAAGTGTGATTATGCTTTAGATAACTTCAGCAGAAAAGCAGTTTTGATTTATTGATTTAAATCAAAGAGTCTTTTATTAAGAAGTCCTTTAGTGCCAACTTAATGGAAAACTCTCCCACTAAGACTGATTTTACATTCAGTTCACCTTGTTTTTGCCATAATATTAGAACCTGGAATGCTTCAAACAAGATTGGAAAAGGAAAACCTGTAGTACTCATTATCCTTTGTATTGAACCGACCTATACACCTCCTATATGTAACTTTGCAATATATGCCCCAGAAATCACAGGAACACCCCCCGCCCCGTTCTCTGCCTGGGCACTTGCTCTCCAGCGAGGGCAGATGCACCTGCGCAGACCTTCACAGATGAGGGACACGTTATGTGCAGGGCTGTATGAAAAGCAGCAGCGCAGGTTCCAACTTGTAACTGTGTGAAGATCTTTAAATCTCCTATTAATGTCCAAGGTCCACATGGGCAGCTTCCCAGCTGACTATGAATCACAACTGTGGTTTATTTGACATGCACGATGTTTTTTAAAATTTTTGATTTAGTTGCCAACATTCCAACAGTCAGAGATTTTATACTAAAATATATTAAAGTTTCAGTCTTATCCAGATAAAAGTGTAAAGATCTGGCAACATCAGGTTTCCATTACAGCTTAATAACAAATCAGCTGGTGCTGGGTGTTGCCTTTCCCTTTTAAATTGACAGTGTAGCCTTTGCAGTCTACACTACTTCTTATTGTTTTACCTGCTCCTCTCACTTCTGTCACCTGCCTGCTCCCTGTAGGCATTTGTAAGTGTCAAGTTCAGGGTTTGTGCTGGAAAGCATAACCTAGGGACAAAGAAAACAATGATGTATGCCGAAGTGTAGATTCAAATGTATGAATAAATCAATTTAGAACAAAACATTAATTGAAACAATCCTGACCGATGGGCTCTCGTTGCTTAGCAGAACTCAAAATACAATTTTCTAGAAAAAAAACCAACCATAAAGGACCATATGAAACAGCACATCTGAGTGTTACACCTTCCCCTCAAAGTTAAGACCTTTGCCAAGTAGAACATTTAGTGAGTCTGGGACACGAGAAAGAATTCTGCCTAAAATTCTTATACTACTGTGATCCTAGGAAAGAACTGAATTTTCACGTAGTCTTTCACAGGCTTTCATATGTTTCATGGTGGCTGTGATGTTGGCGTGGCCCATTAGCATTGTACTGCCCAGAGACAAAGGTACTTGCTCTTTATAGTCCTTCATTCACTAGTCATCAATGTAGGTTACTCTTAGGTAGGACTTAAGTCAAAAGACTTTCTGAAGGTAACTCCAGAACAGCCTTTTTATTCTGATAATCAACCAGTAACTGCATTGCACAAAGCAGAATGAATGATGATTCCTTTGACCTTGCAGTGGAGACTGCAGAGCTCTGCTTTGCAAGGTTTCTATCTTCAGAGCACTTCTTAAAAACTGAGTGTGATACTTCTACCTGAGAAAGACCTCTCAATTGGGCTCTGCCTGAGAACTTCCAATAACTGAGACCCTTTTCTCCATGTTAAAGTCAAGGACTCTGGAGAGAATCCCTCTACTCTGAAGAAAAGCTGTACCCATAAAGGAAACAGCACAGATCTTCTCAAATTAAAGACAAATTGCATTTGATCACCAAAACAATGAAAATGAAGACACTGATGAACCACACAGACAATTAGAAGGGATTATAAGCAACTTCATGATTTCAAACTGCTGAATGAGTGCTTAGTAATTTATTCTTCTAACAAAAGGAGAAGCATTAAAAATGAAGGCACACGAGGCTCAAATAATACAGTCACCATATCCTAAATCTACAGAGAGAAATACCTTCATGGAAATCAGATCAGATCTTTCAATAATGTAGAAGCGAGAAATTTGAGGAGTTAGAGGACACTAGCAGGTGTCTTCACAGCTGTACAGCTAAAAATCTGTAAGTTACATGTTGCCTGGAAGTGTCAGATAATATTACATCTTGGGCCAATTTTTAACGGGGTCTCAATCTTACTTTCTAGATTTTTTTTTAATAGTCTAGAGAGAAGCACATATATTCTCATGTTTTTGTCTTTGGTGTGCCACCATAATTTTTAAATATTTTCTTTTCTGGTCCTTTTGCTTCTTCCTCTTCCCAGTCTAAGACACATGCTGTTCATATGTGAATGCTCTGATTGGCAGGAAGGAATGAAAACCACTTGAGGAATTTTATTTCTCCCATCTCAGATAAATAAACAACTTTTCTCAGTCGTTACATGTCATAATTTTTAAATTGTGAAGGCATCTCAGAAATAACATATATATCCAAAGTTGATAACTGTCAGTATTCATAATAAAGCTTGCCCTTTGACTGAAATAGTTTCCTTATTAAACAAAATGGATTTATTTAATCTCAGCAGTTCTAATAAATATAGGGTTTAATAACATCTTTTAAAATCTGCTTAGTCACTCCTAACATTCCTATACATTTCATATTTTAAATGATCAAAACTTGGGACTACAGTGACTGGTGACTAGATTTCAAGCTCTCTTACCCACTTTATAAGAACAGGAAGGAACAGAGAATTGATTTTGATTTTTTTTTATCATATTCTAATACAGTTGTCACACTTTGAGATCACAACCAGATAAATTATTTGATATAATTTTGTTATCTCTCTCTCTCTATTTCTCTCTCTCATGCAAACACACAAACACACAAAATTTGTTTGAGTTTTTTGAAATATAAGAAGGAGATTAAGGAGATCGGCTACTAATATGAGCAATCCTTTGTAGCTGAATGAAGTTTGAATCTTTCAAAAGAAAGCTTAGGAGTGGTCAGGGACGTTATAAATGCCCATGTGAAAGTTGGGAAGAGAGCAGGCATTTATGAATGATGAGGCAGACTAACACAACCAGGCAAACAAGTATTGAGTAAATAAGGAAGTTAATTATATAGGTTTTTGGTAAATACTGTAAATTTCCAAACTGTTCCACTGTGAATTCCACATTCAATTAGCATATTCAGTTTTTTGAGAATTTATTACCTGGTAGGTCTAGTGACCAATTGAGTTTTACTGGTTTAGACTACAGTTTCTGCACATATCCAATCTTGAGAGTCACAATCATAAAAATGGTTTCTATGGTCAAGTAGGTTTAAGAAATGCTTCAAACTTAGCTGACCTCCCTGCTAATCTTTCACTCAATACCACAGTGATGATTTACAATGCAATGCATCTCTTAAGGTTGAGGTCAGTCAATATTTTGTTTGACATATATTGAAAGAAAAACATAAAAAAAATCACAACTACAACTCCCTCATAATCTTCCAATAAAATATACAAGGTAGGAACTTAAAGCTTTCTATTTGTTTGACATCGTGTACCACGCACCCACACACTGCGGTGACTACCCTACCCTAACTCTCTGCAAACTTGTTTGTTTAAACTCTTGAATTTTTGAAGCATACCCTCATTAAGTAGCGTCCCTTCTCCACAGAGCCACTCTTTCCTTAGAACTCCATGATCAGACCAAACAACCCATAACACACACTTTCCCTGGTGAGATCGTTAGCACACTATTTCCAAACTATGAGAATCAGTTACATGTCAATGTCCAGTCATCAAAACCCAGATGCGGTAAATCCAAAGAACCTTCTTTGTTTCTTCATGGGGGAGGTAGCTGGCCTTTGATCACATGGGGTGTGATGATGTGGAAATAAGGTTCCTTTCTGCCGGGGTGCCTCCTGAGTCCTTTCTAGCTTCTTACCCTCACATTTCATGTAGTCAACCCAAGAAAGATGGAAAGAGAGAGGGGAGTTAATTTCTAGATTACTCTAAATGCTCTGAAGACTCTCTCCTCTCAATGAGCCTCATAACATTAAGCTCCAGACTTAGAGATGTTCAGAAGTCTTTAGACCATTAAAACAGGAGCAAGAGCACAGAAGATTTTCCCCAGATCTCCAGAATCACTAACATACAGAAATATTAGTAAAAATGTATATGTTTTGTTTTCTTAGAGAAATGTAAAACATTCAGCTCACCTGCTTTTTAAATTAAGAACGAGGAAACTAAAAGTTTATTCAGCAAGTAAAACTAATATTTTTAAAAGAATTCTCAGTCCTTCCTTATGCCAGTTTGGGGGGAAAGGAAGAGGGTGAGGAGTGGGAGTGGTGGTAAAGACAAAAGTTAGAGGAAGAAAGGAGCTGCATGACGAGAAAGCGAAATGCAGATAGAGTAAAAAAAGATAAAGGGAGAAGGAAAGGGAAAGAAACAAAATAGTCACCAAAGGAGAGAAGCCAGAAGGTTTCCATAAGTTGTGAAGTATAAATTATAGCTACAATTCGCTAGGATCCTGAATTCCAGAATTTTATTATCATTCACGTTATACCTCATTAACTGGACACCACCGTTTGGCAGGCGCTTTTCCAGCATGAGGGATACAACAGTGAATAAAACAAATATCTCTCTTATGAAACTTACAGATGGCGAGAAAATATCTGTTAGATATGTTGTTAGTATAAAAACAAAGTAAGAGAATACTTTGTGCCCCCCAAAATATAATAAAGATCATGTGATAGAGAAGATTGTTAGGAGTTGATCAATAAGCTGCACCTGGAGGTAATACTGGTATGAACTAGGGTTGCGCCATCCGGAATGATGCACTTTGAAAGAGAATCGATTAGTTTGCTAATGGATTGGACATGCAGGAAAACAGAGTAATAAGAGATATTTAATGGGACATTGGATTGAAGACGAGGTATCCGATGATGGCATTTTCTGAGCTGGAAAGCATAGCACCATAGAGGTTTTCTGATTTTGATTTCATTTGCTTGTGGTATTGAAGTGGAGAATCAAAGGGTTTCTTGGACATGTTAAGTCTGCAAAGTCTGTTAGACATCTAAGTGAAGATGTTGAATTGGCAGTTGGATTTAAAACTCTTGAGTTTTTACTGAAGGTTTTAATCATTAGAATTGCCCTTTGCATATTTTCTACTGCTCAACTACTTTAATCTAAAGAAAGTAAAGAGGAAAACTTGTGGAGAAGATTCTCTGCACTGTGCCATCGATAAGTAAAACAATCCTCGCCACAAAGTCCAGATGAACTCAAACTTAGGGTGAAACAAATCCCAGAATTACGAGGTCCCGTGCTCCAACAGAGAAGAAATACTTTCTTTATGGGGAAGCTTGAGATATTGGGGCCTTGATCACGTTTTAAATTTCTTCTCTGTAAATGTTAATTCAACCAAGAAAAGAAAAATAGGAAAATTTGAGTAGATTAAGCAGATGGGATTAGAGAGGATAAATATTTTCTGCATTGCTTCAAGATTTAGAACACTAATCATAAGTTACAAAATGTGTAGATCTCAAGCATATTTGTTATTTTATGTTGCTGTATAAAACTAATGTACCTTTCTGATTAACTTCTATTATATAAAATGTTAGAAGTTTGGTAGCAAATTCAACACCACATTTTACTGTGAAAGAGTTCTACTCTTCACTCCTGAGTATTTCACACAAGTAACATCCGCTCTCTGAAAGGCCAATTGTATGTGTGATTCAAGCTCACAGCCTGAGCCCAGAGTTGAATGCCTAACTTACAATAAATATTCCCTGACTACTCATATTGCCTTAGCTATCAAAATAATACACAGTAAACAAATGTTAACATGTTGATAGCAGGTAAGACAGGTCTATTTTATTTCTATGGTGGAGACACAGCTCCATGCGATTGTATTTGAGATAATCTTCCAATGCTTAAAAAGAAATTCAAAATTCCTTCCCTTACAGCACTCCCACCTCACTGAGAAACATCAGTCAGAATGAATGTCATGTCTGGCAACTTTAGTTCATTGTATTAAAATCTGTATTTAGAAAAAGAAATAGGCAATTTTGGGGGCACTACATGCTATTGTTAATTACCTTAAATGCAAGGAGAAACTTGTTTTGAAATATTTAAAATGAAGTTTAATTTTAATAATTGAGTTAAAAATAATGAGTTCTAAGAATTTATCTGGTTTCTATTGCTACAACATAATACTAGACACTGGGTAATTTATAAGAGAAAGGTTCATTGAATTTATGCTTCCAGAGGCTGGCACTCCAAGATCCCGTGGCTACATCTAACGGAGGCCTTGTGTGATGAGTCATAACTTGGTAGAAATACGAAAGAACAATTAGGTGTGTACAGAAGAGACAAAACACAAAGGACAGGCTCAACTATTTATTTAGCATTTATATTGTATTAAGTATATTATAGATAATCTAGAAATTACTTGAAGTATATGAGACGAGGACTGGGAGTGTAGCTCAGCCTAGCAAGCATGAGGCCCTGAGTTGAATTTCCAGTACTGCCAGGATGAATGTAAGTAAGTTATATGCAAATATTATACTATTTTAGATAAGACACTTAGTATCTGCAAATTTTGGTATCTTTGGGGGTATCCTGGAGCCAATCCTCCACGAATACCAAAGGACAGCTGTACTTGTTTCTTTTCTGTAATATTTTCACTTTCCACATTAGGCCACATTGGTTACTCTTAAAATGCAGTACTAACCTACATTAATATATCTCATATATAACAACAAATCCAATCTTTGACTCTTGGCTTCTCCAAGAAATAGACTATATTGATATATTTCCCCAATACGCTAAATAAAATAAGAAACATGTCTAGACAGTTCACTAGTGTTCAGAACCCCTTTCATGGGTACTTTCATATGGTGTCCAAGTTCTCTTCAAGCGTCCGCATCACCAAATACTTGTCTTTGAAGAGTACCAACCACAATTATTCTTTATCAGGCATTTTATAGTCAAAAAGTATAATTCTCATTAATTTATCTTCAGTCAATGCTAGATGACAAATCAAAATGTAAAGCAGATGGAAGGTTTTTAACTAAAATGGCATGACCTCACTCAAAAATAGTGTGAGAATAAAGTGACAAAAACGTGGTCTCATTTTCCTTATGCATTAATTTGTTCAATAATTCACTTACATGATCAACCAACAAATGTATTTTCATCAAGAAATAAAACTGTACCAAAGAATAAGAGATAAAAATCAATTCAGAACTTAAAGGGTGTTGAAAGCACGGGCTATAATCTCCTCTTATACCAGATCTCTGTAAATGATACAAAGTGTAAAAGACATAAAAACAGAATATGACTCATTGTATGATTGAATGAAAATACATACGGCAACATTTGAAAACTTGAAGAGTGTTGTGGTTTAAATCTAAAACGCTCCCCAAGATTCTTTCTTATGTGTGCGAAAGGCGATTGGATTGTAGGGGCGCTACACTCGTCCATGGATTCATCCGCAGATTAGTACAGTAGCTAAATACGCTGTTAAGATTCCATGCCTGGTCACAGAGGCGTGATGTCCCAGGCTGTTCCTTTCTGTTTCCTGGCTGCACTGGGGTGAGCAGCTCGCCTTTATCAGGGTCCTTCTACCATGTCCTTTCTGCCCAGGCACTGTGGAATGAAACTTCTAAAAACTGTGAGACGAAATAAACCTTCCCTTATGGAAAAGTGTAAATAAACTTGTTGCAAATATAGGGAGGGGTGGGTGAATGGAAGGGAGGGGAGGGGAAGGGGGGAAAAAGGGGGGAAAACCAAGATGTATCATGTACAGTACAAAATAACCATGTTGATTATGATCATTATGTATACAATGTACCAATACATTTTCTTGGTAAAAATAAAAAAATTAAAATAAAATAAAAAGAAAGAAAGAAACCTTCCCTCCTTTAAATTGTGCGTGTTGGGTATTTTGTCCCAGTAAGGAGAAAGCAATTAAGACAAAGAGGAATTGTATGTGGATTTTTTTTTTCTGATACCAAATGTGTGTTGTTTTTCAACACCACTAACCACTAATTCTTGCAAACAAACTGATTAATCAGTCGATTCAGTTCTGACACTAATGATCTAAAATTAATACAGACTCCACAGGTTAAGGGTTCATTCCCATATGGCTGTCCCCATATCAGACACCAGCCTCAAGTGGAGTGCCCAGGCTAGTTGTACTTGTGCCCCAGTCGACAATATATTTGGGGATTTCCACAACCCCTCCTCAGGTTTGTTAATCCACTAAACAACCCAAATTTCTCTGGAAACCACTTGTGTTTCTATTTCATTATAAAGGCAAAGTAAGGGAGTAAAAACAACATAGAACTTCCATGCCCTCTCCAGGCATGTCACTTGCCTAGCACTTCAATGTGTTCACCAACGAAGAAACCCACCAAATCTTGTTACTGAGGAACTTTTATAACCCAATCTCATCTTCCTACCTTTCCTGGAGATCAGGAGGTAGAGCTCAAAGTCCCTACCCTTTAATCATCCGTTTGATATTTCTGGGGGACTGGTCCCAATACTGAAGCTATCTGTTGGGCTCCACCCCAGGTTACCCCCACAGCACAGAGTGGCTCATTACGAATAAGAAAGGACACGCCTATCGCTCAGCAGTCCAAGGTCTTTTGGAGCTCTGTGCCAGGAACTGAGGAAGAAGACCAAATGTATTTTTATTACAGTAGACCCCTTTATCTGAGGTTTCCCTTCTGAGATTTCAGATACCCACAACTAATCATGTTATGAAAAAATTAAATGGAAAATTCCCGAAGTAAGCAATCCATAAATTTTAAGTTGCACACTGTTCTGAGTGGTGAAATGAAATCTTGTGCCAACCATCTCCATCCAGCCTGGAACATGAATCATTCCTTTGTCCAGTGATCACTCTGTATACACTAGCCAGCCATTACTCATTTGGTAACCTTCCTGGTTATCGGTTCAACTGCTGGGTATCATAATCCTCACGTTCAAGAGCCCTCATGTGCAATGCACTCCTAACACCCACATCATTTACCTCACTGTGTCTCATCACTTGGGCACTGCACCAGCTCTCATCATCATGAGAAGGAGGTAACTACAGTACAATGAGAAATTTTGAGAGCGGTCACATTCGCCTAACTTTCATTTAGGCAAACTGTTATACTTTACTATTACTGTTAATCTCTTACTATCCTTTACGTATAAATTAAACTTTATCATAGGTGTGTACAAATGGGAATGCACACGGTACTCTATGTATAGGGTATTATTTACAGTCTCAGACATCCACTGGAAGATCTTATAATGCATCCCTGTGGATAAGGAAGAACTACTATAAATATAATAAAGACTTAACATTTGGGTTTATGAAAGCCTCATATAAACTGATAAGAAAATGTAAAAACACCCAAGAGATAATGGGGTAAAAACTCATATGACTCACCAATGTAGAAACACAGATAACAAAAGATTCTAAATTTGTAATAAAGAAATCAAGTTTAAACTACACAATTCCAAGGTTTTCTCTATTTAATTTAAAAATTAGACAATATGGGTGAGAATGAAAAGAACATGTTCCCCCACTGCTGATCCAAATGGTACAACATATCTTGAAAGCCAAATGACAAGTATGGCGGGTGTTAAAATGTCCAGAACTTTGGCCTAGGAGTTTTTAATTGAACAATTCCCAAGAGATAATCTAAATGCAGATAGAAATTTAAATATGAAGGTTTTTTTATAGTATTAAGAAAATCTCCAAAAAAGGCAGAAAGAAATAACGTTATGGTTTACATTGTAAGTTCATTTATTAAGTACTTTTTGACCACCTATAGTATTCCATGGCCACGGGGAAGGCTGGGGATTTGTGCTGAACAAAGCAGACAAGGAACTCACATTCCAGGAGGGCGAGAGCAACCAGTGAATGAATGTTCCAGCAGACCCAGAGGTCCCCCTGTGCCTTCCAGTGCAGATCGAGGAGAAAGGCCTACAGGCAGAGGAGATAGATGGCTGTGCAAAGGTCCTGAGCCCCAGAAGGGAACTTGATTTTTGAGCTTTTGCAAAGAGAAAGAAGGAGAAGGAGGAGGAAAAGGAGGGCGGGGGGGTTTGGAGAAAAGAAAATAAATGAAAGCCCACGGGCTAAGAATATTACAGAAGACGTTCCACAATAAAAGAATAACTAAACAATACATGAATGCTGTAAAACACTGTTTAGCTTTAGAAATTATGTGCATGCACAAAGAGTTTTCAGTAATATGAGAAATATTTATGATCTTAGGCAACAAAGCAGGCATACAATTTTATATATTGTTCTTTCACTACTATGGAAAAAAATTCATAGAAGACCCACTGGGGGAAAAACCCCTCAGTGTTAAGAATAATTTTTCCTAAGAGAGCATAGTAGGATTTTTCTCTTTCTTCTTTTCATTCTCTTTTTTGACAGTATTCTTTTCTAATACTCTACAAAGAGAACATACTAAGTTAATAATCCAGGAATGTTTAAAACTGGAGAATAAAGAAAATATGTCCAATGAATATTTCACTCAGTTCACCAAAAAATCAACTGAAAGCTATACATCTTAGCATTCCTTCACGAAGGCCGCAGAGATTTTTCATTACCCTGTACTAGCACAGCAGGATTTTAATGTTTCTAATGCATGATTTTTTATTTTGCTGTCTTGTTGATACATTTTACTGAAGTCACATTGACAGAGACCCCTGAACAAGACATTGAAGCAGTCTTCACACTACTGTCTACTATCTCACTTTCATCCATCGAATTTCCACCCCCACAAAATTTAATACCCTGAAATATGAGAGAATTTGAGTGTCAGCTTTGCTCAGATGATGGAAGATCTTGACAGCAACTCCATCCCCTTGTAAAAAATCCCAGTCAGCATGAAACCTACTTAGTATAATAAACACCGCAGCATGGACTATTTTTGCAGGTGAGTTGTCCTGTGGGTAGCCCACCCATAAATTAGGAGGACAGGCCAGAACAAGAAGAGTGGTTCCAATAAGAGCAGGGAGGATGGAGTTCAGCCTCAAATCCCCCACTGCTGGCAGGTCGCGGGCCTGTTGAGACTGACAATTCATTATAATTTATTAGTGAGAGCATTTTTCCTTAAACCAGCAGGAGCATTAGAACCTGACACATTACTTTAAAAGACTCAATAGAAGCTGAAAAGGTTTTCAAAGGACATGAAATATATGGAGGAACAGAAAGGGAGGCAAGGTTTATGCCTGTCATCCAAATTTAGCTTTCCTTGTGAGGGACAGGACCATCCAAATGTTATTGAACGTTTAGTGGATGAATAATGAAATTATAAACTAATGGGAGCCCTTCTCTAACTTACGGTTGGTATTCAGAGTTTCTAGCATTGTTTATAAAATATTCATCAAGGATTAATAACTCATGTCATTATTAAGGTGAGTGGGTCCTAATACTATTTCAACTCCCAATTTGAATGAAGTTTACCCTATTAGGCTTTAATATCTCAGCCATCCAACAAGTCTTCAAAAGAGCACTTTCAAAAACGCACCCCAAGTGTGGACGGCACACTGAAGAAAAAATAACACTAAAAGGATTCTATGGTCAAATACGTTTGGAAAACTGCAGATACCTCCTAGATACTCAGTGGGGATTGCAACATTAAAGCCTTTGAGAAATTTGGAAGTAAACAATTTACCTTTGTTTAAACCACAACTGACCTCTGAATATTTTTATACAAAGTGTCTTTTGACACTATGTCCCCAGAGACATTCAAAACAAGTTGACTTAGGGTAATTTTTGCCTGCCTAATTGAATTAAAATGAATAAAAAATTCTAAACCTTGCATGGCCCAAATATTAGGTACTGATTTTAAAAGGGGGGTACATGATTATTTGGTGGCATTCATTCTTATCCACAGATGCTGTAGTCTTGGTGGCTTCAAACATGATTGAGAGCTCAACTGCGGAGGGAGAAGATGTTTTCACCCTCACCCTCCCTCCTCGCAACACCTGTCTCTCTGTCTTTTCCTTCCATAATGCCATCTGATATAAAATGGCATTCTAACCCAACAGAGCAGAGGGCATGACACCCAACATGTGCTTCCTGGAATAAGGAACACCTGGCATTTAATCAGCGAGACCAGTAACCAAATCATTTTATTTCTGAATTGCAGAGTTCCTACAAAATGTGCACTCCAATAAGAATGTAATCACATATTTAATATCAAGGAAGATGATGTCATATTTATTTTAGTTATGCTGGCTGATATCAGTCTGATTCAATCCACATTATATATGAGCCTTCACTAAGTTTAGCCCAGAATTCCTTGATCTTTTTAAATTAAGTTAGAAATGCAGGTAAAGTGACACAGAGCAAAATCAAACATTTAATATAGGATGAACATTCCCCTTAATATGAGGAAATCAGTTTGTGAATCAAGTTCACCTTCAAAGTACTTAAATGAAGTGTTCTTAATAAGTGGATGTAGTACACTGAGTATATAATTAAGTAGTATATAATTAAGAATCATGTAACTATATAAATGGAATGGAGTAAAACAAATGAAAGCATTCGATTATGTCATTCTTATTCTAATTACGAATGCTGGTTAGAATGATGTAGCTCTCCACAGTCTGCTGCTTATTGTCCCTAAATTCGGCACAATGTTACAATTCCTAAGATGCTCTGAAGTGTTTAATAGACCCAAGGACTTGTTCGTAAGTCACAGTGGACATTCTAAGCCAAGTATAATAAATTAAGTAAAAATAATATTAGAATGTGTTTTAAAATGCAACAATATATGTAATGTACAGGTACAAATCCCCTATGATGAATGTTATTACTATGTCCATCTAAAATGTACCATTAAAATAAAATTTAAAAAAAAATGTAACACACTGTCTCTGATAACAAAAAGAGAACGTTAGACTTCTGAATGAGCAAACCGTTTGACAGAGGCTCCTCAATAAGGCAGAGAGTGAAGGACCCAAAGAAGACTAAGAAATGCCTGGACCTTCTGCAGAGCAGGAGTGTCGAGCATGATCCACTCCTGCCCAGCTGTCCATCCACAAGCCGACTGAGGGGTCACCAATGTAACTGACTCGGAGAAGAGGGACCTCAAACCAGACAAACAGCAATGGCCCTGATGAACAGGAAAAAATGAAGAATACACTGCTGCAGAAGTAATTATTGACAAAAGGGAATAGCTAGATCTTACAGGGAAATAATAAAAAGAAAAAGGAAGCTAAAGGAAATAGTTTAGTATGGATTCTTGCATGGAACTGCCTGAGTTCAAACTCTGGCCCACCCCATGGTGGCCTGGGGCGAGTCATCTAATATTCAATTAATCGGGACTTTAAGAAGAATTACCTAATAGGATTACAGAGATGAGGTCATGCATAAAAACAGATAATAGAGTGTGACATGTGGTTAATATTCAATAAATACTCCTTATTAAGAGAATACGTTCTTTCTTTAGGTATCTATGGAAGATGGTGCAGACTCTGTAATTTAACTTCAAAGGACAAACTAGGACCAATAAAGATTACAAAGAGACCAAGGTAAATTCAAAAAAGGAAGAAATGAACTTT